>JABUQX010112933.1:37500-59706 GCA_015478945.1 Trachelipus rathkii | reverse complement strand
TATCAAAATTCAAAACAATTTATCAGAAAAAGAAAAAAAATACATAATAAATTTTAAACTTTTATCAAATTGTAAATATAAATATTAGTAATAATTTTAATATTCAAAATAAATGCAAATTACATTTCTGAAAGGAGACTACTAATTGCAACACAATTAGGAATCTTTCATTTCCATATAAAATATTATATCAACTTGAGGAGGATACCGAAATAGAAACCTAATGATTAAATCTCAAAATCTCTAATTTTTGAATTACATATAATATAGTTAATAAATTAATATTATATATAATAAATCTTAATATTAAAATATTAATAATTTAATTTACTTAAAATATAGGTGAGTTAATTATATATATTTTTGAAAATATCATTGTATGTACCATTAAATAATTTACTTTAAATTCAATAAATTAACATTAGAGTATTAATAATACCTAAAATATTATATTATTTATATTTTTTAATATAAACTACATTATTATATTATATTATATATATAGTATTTATATAATTTATATATTATATTTAATTCTTTTCTTTGTATAATTTAATTTATTAAACATTTATTTTGTATGAGTTACTAAATTGATAACTTATAAGTTAAGACAAATTGAAATCCACTGTTAAGGAATCAATAATACTATTAACTATTGGAAATATAACATTAATACAGTTAGCAATTGGATTTTTAATAAATTATTCTTAATATTTATAAGAAAAAATAAAAAAAGAATAAGTACCAATAGTTATTAAAAAACTACTTACTACCCACTAACTACTATCTTTACTACCACTACTACATACTACTACTTATCTAACATAACTACTAACTACTACTAATATACTCTTATATTCTTATATCAATATTTTTACGTCGGATACACACTAATAATTATTAATAATAATTAAATATTATTTAATTTATTATTAATATTATATTACTTTTATATATTTATTAAATTATTTTTTGCATATTGTCGTGTAACAAATAAAAGATATAATTATTTAATTGTTCATATGAAAATAATTCAATAGTTATTATAATAGATAACAATAATAACTTTTTGGAGATAGCCATTAATAATATATTAATATATGTAATAATAATAATATAATAATTGAATAAAATAATAAATATTAATAATATAAATAATAAATTATAATTTTTTATTAATTATAAGTTAATTTATATTAAATTATATTAAATAGTCTATTTTATAATAAATCTTATGTATATATATTAAAAAAATTAAATAAGTTAGATTAATAATATATTTATAATTAATTTCTATTATTATATATAATTAATTTATTAATTTTAATTTAACTTAATAAATATAATAATAATAAATAATCAATAATAAAATATAATCCTTAAATTTACGCAAATAATAATTATCCATATTATAATTATAAATTAATCTAAGAGATAATCGAATATAAAAAAAGTATAACATATTATTTAGTAGATACTTTTAACTTTAATAATTATTTAATATAATATATTAATAATTATAATAATCAATTAATATTAATAAATAATTGTTAGAAAATGAAATTTGTTGCTTAAGTACTACAATAAAGTAGTTAATCAATTTCATATAACAAAGAAAATAAAATAATATATAATATTATTTAATAATAATCTTAATAATAATCTAATAATAATATATAATAATAAGTTAAGAAATAATTAATAATTAATTTTAATATATTTCAATTCATAATATATTAAATAAATTAAAATTATTTATATATTTTTGATATTATTTGAATAAATTATAACGATTATTTATAATGACCGATATATAATAAATAATTTAGTTCATAATTATTATTACCTTAATTTTAATTACCTATTTTTATTATTCTAAGTTAACTCACTCTATTAATAAGATATTGTTTAATAATAAACAAATGATAATTGAAAATATTTAATATACATTTTGTAATATAAAAATATTTCCTCTATTTTTCTTATTTTGTTAATTATTAGTTAAATCAATAAATAATAATTAATATATATTAAAATTATCTAATCAATTTAATTATTTAATTATTATTTTTTAAATTATTATTAATTAATGATCTTCTTCTTCCTTCAGAGGGATTAGATGCTCTTAACGTGCAGACATTATAATTCAAGTAATTTTCTACCTTATGAAGGTGTACGGCGTTCATTCATTATTTCCCTTCAACTTAAATTAGGTAATTACTAATGTATATATAAATATATATGTTCCAATAGTGTAATAAATATTAATAATAATATATATTAATACATTAATTAAATAAGCTTAATCTTCTAGAATATATTGTCTATCATTATATTTATATCAGATAAACTTCTGAAGGACCGTCCAGGATACTCACTCCCTTAGCAAATTTGCATTAATATAAATAGATATAATTATTATGCCATTACCGTCAATGTACAATCGTGCCATATTATTATTAAATTTATAATTATATCAACCTTATTCAGATATTTAAATCGGCTTTGCATTTACTTGTACATGTCATACTCTCAATACTTATATAATATAATCTTACCATTAACTATCACTATATCACTTGATTGATCATTCACATAAAATTCGTATTACAATTATTATTATTAGAACCTTTAATTATATCATAGTATTATATTATTATAATATTTAATAGAATAATTATTATCGCTAATTATAATTTTTATTATATAATACATTATAAATCAATTAATTAATTGTTATTTTCTTAATTAATGATATACCACGTGAATAGTTCCAGTTAGTAATTTATTTATAATAACATTATAGTACAAATAATATTAATATAAATTATATATTATATAAATAAATCTTACTATATATATTAATATATTATATTAATTCACTATGTAACACATAATTTGTAAACAATGTATCATTATAATATATTTTTATTTAAATTACATAATAATAATAACTCACACATATATTTAAATTATAATTTTAAAAGTGAGAATGCAAATAATAATAATATCTATTAATAATAAATTTAAATCCTTATTAATTTATTTGTAATATAATAATATTAATGTATTATATTGATAATGTGAAGTGATATTATATTATTATAATGATTTATGTAATCCAATAAATTAATATATTTAAATAATTAATAATGTTACATATAATATATAATCATTTCAAATTCTCTACGATAAATTATTCTCAGAATTAATGATATAATAATTGTAAAATTAATTATTAGAATATAATCAAGTAATAAATATATATTTAATTAATAAATTTAAATTTATATATCTCAAATTTATAACTCAATTTCAATAAATTGGTTCTACACTTCTACTAAATAAGTTAAGATATATATTAAAAGTAACAAAGAATATGATTAGTAAAATAATAATAGCAATAATTAATTAATAATATAATAATAATAATAATAAATAATAATATTAAATAATAATAATTAATATGTATTTATAATAATTAATAATAGTAATAATAATTAGCTTTAGGAAGAATTAGAATAATAAGTAATAATTAATAATGAATATGAATAATGTAATAAAATAAAAAAGAGAAAAAAGAATGGAAAATACAAAATAAAGCAAAAAAAACTGTTTTAGAGTCAGAAAAATTAGATCAAATTCCTAACTTTTGAAAAAAAAAACAAAAATTTGGGTACACAATTACAGCAGTATTGACACAAACAAAATATTTTAATATATATATAATAATAATAATAATAGTAAGAATGTTAAAAAAGAGTCATTTATGGAATTAAATGAATAGATGCTTTAGTTAAGAATTCTAACTGCTAACTATAGTAATAATAATCAATAACTCACATAAATAAATAACATGAATAATAGAACAATAATAATAAATCAATTAATAATAATTACTAATAACTAAATAATAATACATATATTAATAATCAAGTTAACAAAAATTATTTGCGTAATAATAAGCAATATAATAGTTAATTTCAATAATTTATAAGGAAAGATAATTGATTCTAGTTAATTTTCTAAAATCAATTTTAATTATGTTTTTACTTTTAATAATAATTAAATACCGATAAAGTATATTAATAATCAATTAATAATCATGATCAAAGATGGTGAAAGAATTAATAATAATAATAATATAAATATGGAAGAATACATAATAATTACACCTAATAATAATTCAAAATAGAAAAAAGTTTTCGTACTGAATTAATGGAAGAATTTCAAATCTTTATATAAAATTAAAAAGAATTTCTTTTTTGTTTATTACCTAGACTCCTAGAGAATAAAATATTGAAATGAGGTTTGGGATATATATTAGTATAATAATGAATAAGTATGCTGTAATAAAATCCTACATCATAATAAATATCACATAATAATAATAATGAATGATATACAGATAATAATAATAACAATAAACTAATATTAGAAAAACAAACTCATAAATAACCCAATCAATAACATAAATAAATCTCATAAATAATTAAATTAATGGATAATAATAATAATAAACTCAATTATATGATAATAATAATAATAATAATGAATGCAATAAATAATAATCAATTAATAATAAATAATAATATTGAATAGATCGTAAAATAAATAATAATGATAATAATAATGAAAATAATAATAAAGGGATAATAAATGAATAATAATAATAATAATAAAATAATATAATATTATTACATACCTTTATATAATAATAATAGATAAATACATAATATTACATAAATAAATTTAATCTAATATATATTAGGGATGTGTAAAAATGAGATAGAAAATAATAATAATTAATAATAATAAACACGTAAAATATAGATAATAACGTTAATAATAATAACAAAGAAAAGAAAATAATAATAATAATAATTATAATAAAATAATAATAATAATTAGATTTTATTCAATAATAATAATAATAATTAATAATAATAATAATATATAATAATTAATAATATTAATATTAATATAATATTTAATATTAATATTAATCATAATATTAATATTATATTAATATTAATAATAATATTAATATATATTAATATTAAATTAAATAATATTAATATAATAATAAATAATGAATAATAAATGAATAAATAATTATAATTAAATTAAACTATAAATTAATAAATAAATAATAATAATAATATATTAAATGAATAATTAAATAATAAATAATAATCTAATTATATAATAATAATAATAATATAATAAATAATAATTAATATATAATAAAACATAAATAATAATAATAATTAGTTTACCATATATGAATGTAATTACAAATCAATTATTTAATTTAAATAATTAATATGATAAAATGATAATTAATTAGATAAGGTTTATGATAAATAATATATGCGTAGCAATCAATTCAATAAATAATACACTACATAATAATAATTAATTAATTTAAATATAATAATAATTATAATAATATATAATTTGAGAATAATAATAAAATAAGGTAATAATATACATGAATTTTATTTAATATATAATTATAAAAAATTAATAATCATTATTTTTTATACTAAAAAAAAAAATTTTAAATTAATCTAATGGGTAAATATAATGTTATAATAATAATGGTATAATAAAGTAATATAAATAATTACTCTAAGAATAGATTATATAGTTTATAATAATAATATAATTTAAATAATAAAGTAATAATAATGAAGAATAATAATCAATAGATTAATAATAAATATAATAAGACTAATAAATAATAAATAAAATATAATATAATAATACATATCTAATAATAGTAAAAAATAATAATAATAATTAGATAATCAATGCTTTTATTAAACAGATACTCAAACAAAAGTTTAAAAGCATAATTACAACGAACCCACAAGACTGACATCTGTTCCCAAAACAATTATCATTTAATTAAAAAAACCACCTATTAGTGATATATATCAGAAAGCTCAACATTCAAAATTAAAATAGCACTGGAGCTCTCGGACAATTCCGGAGCTCTAAACCGGAGCCGTAAACCTCGGAGCCATAAACCACGAATTGAAGAGAAAGTGAGTCAGGTGCGATCCGTAATATATAGACGCGTGAAGGCTCCGCGAAGCAAAACACCACGGTAACGAAATGTTTTGTTAGAAGCTGGAGAGGAAAAAATTGAACAAAGTCTATATTTGATCAGATTCCACAACACTTGGCTTATCACATATATATACCAGCAAAATATAATGAAACTATATCAAATATCTTATATAATACTACTAATTTATATAAACATAACCCTTACCTACATATATATATTTATATCAATATATCTAATATATATAGTATTACATCCACTAATAATTACTATAACTACTTAATTATATATATAACCATCAATATATATCATCCAATGCACACATACACAACCACAAATATAAATATCATAATAAATACAAGATAACTATATATATATATATAATATATTATATATATATTATAATTAATTATATAATTATATTTATATTTAATATAATTAATCTATATATATACCTTATAATATATTATTATATATATAATATTAATAATTAATATATATATATTAATATATATATATATTATAGTATATATTAATATATATATTAATTAATATATATATATTATAGTATATATATATATATTATATTAATATTATAATATATATATATATTAATAATTATTTATATATATATATATATTAAATTATTAATAAATATATGTAAATAATTTAATATAATATTAATTATACACTATATATATATATATATAAGTTACCTATATATATTTTAATTAATTAATTATAATTACAAATAATTATATATAATTATTTTAAGTATTATATTAATATATATATATCATATATTTATATTTATATATATTAATATATATAATAATAATTAATATTAAATTATTATTATATTATAAATATTATATATATTATATTATAATCTTATTGGTAGTGACGTTAAAAGAGATGAGATAATTATAAAAAATAGTAAGGAAAAAAGTATAATAAGTTTGCTGTTTGGTTGAAGAAGTATGATTAAAACGAGAAAATAAATGACCATTAGTATATTATATTATTTATGAAGATGGTTGTAGTCATGATGGGAAAGGTATATGGATTTAGTAATAGTCGGTTGGTTTAAGTGTCAGCGGTGAATGTATATAGTGGCGTGAGTGTATGTTCTGAGAACCGGTCCGGTCATGGGGATAGTACCTAAGAAAAAATGTGGATTGATAAGTGTGTCTAAGTTGAAATCGAGAATGCCAGGGATGAAGTGAATTGTAGTATTTCAAGTGAGGCAGAAGTATATAATAATAAAGGTGCCATAATAGGAGGAAAATGCGCGGATATTTGTAAGTGGAGGGTTATAGTGTTATAATATATATAATAGGTGTAGGATCACTGAACCTGCGGCCTAGATCGGAAGGAATGAAGACCTTTCCACGAGGATGCCCATCCGTGAATATAACCGATCTGCGCAACGGTTTCTCGAATGACGAGATTCTCGAACTGCGTGACCGTTAGGTTCTCACTAAAATATGTAGAAATAAGGGGCGCGTGGAAGGACCGTTCATTTGCTATTTCGACTTTGTTAGTATAACTTCTTTACTACTACTTTTCTGTTTCGGTGCATGTCCAAGCACGCCTTTAATCCCCCGTCTTGGGTGCATCCAACAGCATATTCTGTACTTCTGGGGCATGCAGTTAAGATACCAGGCGTTATAACACGCTACCCAACTCCTTCCTTATATTACTCTATATATATTATAAGGTGATATAGAAGCTAATCCAGTTGCCTTACATAGAGATGAGCATACGTATAATTTTATCTGCCTACATTATATATTGTACAACATAGACTACCATCACTCTTTAGGCTAATAACATTTAGATAAACTTTATTATTAATATGTGAGTTTAGCTCAAATATAGTCAAAACTTCTTATATATTCTTTCTCACAAAGGATATATATATAATATATATATAAAATATATATATTTTTACATTATATCTTGTAAAAACCCTACTGATCTAATATCTCCATGCTAATTATATGGTCCATTATCATATCATTTGACAGAGAACTTACTCACATACAAGAAATATATACAAATCCTATCATACTCCATCAATAAACCATATCAATCATATATATATAACAAAAAATATGAATCATATTTATCTATTACTCGTTATTTTTCATGAAAGAGAAAAAAAAGATACCATACATATAGATTAATATATTTATATAAATTACACACATTGCCCTAAACTTAAGTAAAATCCTAAAATCTCAATACCAAATACACCTTAACCTTCATTCAAGGATAATTAATTCTCCAATAAACTAACTACCCCTAAGACTTAGTGATTATAAGAAAACCCACCATAAACATATATGTTATCATAGTTATTTGACTACATCGCTCATAAAAACATATCCAATTCCGTAGCACCCAGTAACCTAACATATATACTATTATAATACTATATAGGTAGGCACGTAAACATAACGACCAAATCTCTACGTTCCAATCAATAGAAGTTAAAAATCAATAAAAAGAACATACAATCTAATTACTGTATATATACCTCATCCCACTTCTGAGCTCTGCCCCTAGAACTACGTTCCTGACCTTATCTATATTACCTAACACAATTATGATAAATATATCTATTTATATTATATATGATTACTGGCCGGATATAAACTTACTATATAATGTCGAATATTCAGCCCTATATGTGATATGTATATTCAACTAATTAAAACACATAGTACCTTCTAAGATAAGGTGATACTTATATTCTAAATACTCACCCTCTACATAAATCTTACACATCATAACTTACATATATCCTCAATAAAAACATATATAATCCAAATCCACACGACAATAATCCATATCTATACATATAATTCAAGAAACCCCATACTATCCTTCATGAACTATCTCTTTATTTATCCCCCCAAATTCATAGCTCATCTCGCAACAAGGCAATAGTATAATTATTTATGTTAAATCTAATCTTAATCAACATCCCAATATACTGATTTACTAATTAAATATTCAATCTATAAAATCAACTCTTCACAATCACACACACATCATAATCACTCTACTTCACAACCACATACTATACATACACACCACCACACACACCACTAACGCACACACATCCTTATAAAAAAGACACATTTACTTATCTAAGGGGAATAGGCAAACTGGCAGGTTTACACTGATTTAATAGAACGATTCCCATCAGAAACATTCTATATTTTTACCAAATACCATAACAAAACTTTCTACGCCTAAAAGCCTCATAAGCTCATAATATTACAGTAACACTATTTTAATATAAAATCCAAAATGTTAAACCTATTCCTAAAAATAATATATCAATACCCCTCAAGGTACTTAATAGCAAACATATCAATTCATTATATTTTACTTCACAAGTAGTTAATCGTATATAATGAATTGCGGTGAGTATATCCATACTATAATTTAATAAGTCAATAGCACTCTTACTCATTAGTACTCTCATATTGATTAAAACAAAGAAATACACCTACACAACTAAAATTAGACAATTCTCAAATTAACCTAAACCATACTCTATCAAAGGTCCAAAAGCCGCTACTCCTCTACACGCTACAATTCTAGCTCAAACGCTAACGCAACGTACTAAGACTCCACGCCTAAGCAGAAAGCGTGAAACCTAAAACCCTAAGACCAATCGCCTTAACCGCAGAGACCACTCACAGAGATTAACCAGATCAGGTGTACGGAGTCAATACAAGAGAGATAAAACACTTAGCGGTAATCTTAAGTGCTAACGTGAGAAATACTCACACAACTGACACACAAATAAGTATACTATCACACCGCACTATTTTCGTTCAGCATGCTATATTTTAACTCACAAATGAGAAAATGTATACTCAATGAGTATAGAAAATATCCTATACTCACTATCACTACATATCTAGCAGTCCAGCCTCATAACTCTCAGTAGACAACACTCTTGTATACATTATTTATATTATATATGTGTTTTATATATTATATTAAATTAATATATATAATATACTTATATAATTTAAGAAATCTTTATTGTTTTTATAATAATAACTTCCAAATAAACATCATTAAACTCCTTAAAGGTACCATATTATAATAAATAACATTTAAATTGATATGTTATTATTAGGCCTGTAATTATCTATTACCTCTCATCATAACTATTTAAGTTTACTATAAAGTGTAAGTACTATTATTAACTTAGAGCATATCTAAACAATTCTGTGTATATAACCAATATATATATATATATAAATATATATATATATATATAATAAACATATCAATAATACATAAAAATAATATATATATATTATATATATATATATTAATATTATATAACTTATAAAATATTATATATAATATACAAACTATATATAATTATACATATATAATTTACCCGTACTATATATAAGATACAAACTGTATGTATTTACATATATAAGAGGTAATATTAATATAAGCTCTAAACTAGTTATGACTAGATAATTGTAATGGTATGCGGCGTATTATATCACGGCTAAACTGGCTAGAACAGGTAGGTTATACTCAATTATTATGGAAGAATAGGAATATAAGTTCTCCACATGGACTATATTATGTATACTATATTAACTAACAAGTAATTGAAAATTAAATAATAATAAAAAAGTGTACTATTAGTTCTATATAAGGATATAGCTATAAATATATATGAATATATATATATATGAAATTTTCGTGTGGAGACTCATTTAGTAAAAGATCAATTCCGAATATATTGGTATTTTTTTCTCTTTATTTACATGTTGCTTCTCATTAAAATGAAAAGGGGATTTTTTTTGGGGGTTGATGGTCTAGGCTTGTAAATTTTTTTCATTTTAACTCCATTGAGAAGAGTAATTTATCATACCAGACTATATGGGAGAACTAAAGATCACAATGGGAAAACAAAATGAAAATATTTTTTATAAATATTACTTTAATAGCAACTGAGTAATTATTGTTTGGAATGGTTTACCTCAGGATGTAATAATTGATAGTTCACTTCTGACTTTAAAATAAATTGATTGAATACCTTTTTTTTTTTATTATTTTTTTTGGTAATACAAAGTTAATAATATGTATTTTATTTTATATATTCCTTGTCTAAAATACAAAATAATAATATAATTAAATTTGCATGATTGATATTGAGAGTTGGTGGCTGTTATTAATTATTGTAGACATTATATATATTGTAGCCCCTTTTTAACTAATTTTCATGTACTGAGATAATGGCTATGAAAAATGAAATATTAAAAAAAAAATGCAATATTTTTAAACGTCACCTATCAACTTATTATATGAATAATTAACATCTTCACTGATATAATAAAAGAAATAATTACATGAATGAGCTTTAAATTTTAAGAAGTATTTTTCACAATGTTAAAGTTCTGGCTCAGGCTGGAACTTTTCAAAATTCCAGATGGAACTATAATAAAATCTGAAATTCTGACTAGTATTCTGGTACACCTCAACTGTATATCAAACTTATTTTTGGTAGGCTTGAACACCTCACATCACAATGGTTGTCGGCTCCAAGACTTTTTCTTTCTTCAGCTGCTCCAGCTAGGCCCCCATCCGCCCCAGAAGGGAGTACTGCCTTCATACTAAATTTGCCTGGCTTTTGAAAGAGGAGTCAAAGGTCAAAAGGTTTATGCCTGCACCCTCACCATTTCTGACCCCATTCCAGGCGTGATGTTGGCTTATCTCATAGGTACGCAGTGGCAGGTGCCGAGTGGCTGTCACTGCGTACCACCAATACGACCCCTCGTGGTATCAAGGCGCTGTGACGCATTACGCCTTTGTGCTGATATTGGTAACCCAGGCTGTTCGCTGTGGTGCTTCCTTTCTTCCCGCCACCTTCAGCCTTTGTGGAATTCTTCAGTCTTTCTGCTTTCCTGCCACCATCTTTAAGTTTCGTGCTGTGCCCATTCGCGTAGTCTGCGCTTAGTTGATGAATAATTGATGTAGGTCATTTTCCTAGGCTATGCCCGTGAGTGTGTGACACTTAAAAAATATATATATATATATATATATATTTTTTTTTATTTGTTTACCCCCACTCACGGGCAGAGCCCTATTCAAGGAGGGGGTGCTGCACGCGAAGTCAAAAACTAGAGTAAATTACGCAGATGAGCACAGACGCAGGCTTTGAAGTGGAGGAGATTAAATTAAGCAGGAAACACAGAAGATGAAAGAGAATTCCACAGAACAGATGTGGCAGGAAAGAAGGAAGCACCGCAGCGAACCAGCCTGGAGTTACCTACATCAACACAAAACTCATGTGCAGACACAGCACCCCTAGTTCTACGAGGGCGACGTAAAGGTGGTGGTACGCGAGTTACAAGTTCCCTCGAGCATCTGCCGCTGCGGTACCTATAGAAAAGAGATAAAGCACCAACATCGCGCCGCAAAGATAGAGGGTCAAGGGAACTGGAAAGTACAGAACAGTTTATAAGCCTTTTGGCCTTTGACTCGACCCTATCCAAAAGCCGGGTGAAACCAGAGCCCCCCAGATATGAGAGCAGTAATCCATACAAGGGCGGATGAGGCCCTTGTATAGCTGGAGCAACTGAGAAGAGGAAAAAAGTCTCGCAGTCTAAACAGAACTCCCAGTTTCTTTGAGGCCGCCCTAGCAACCGTTGTGATGTGAGGTTTCCAAGACATTTTTGTTTATGTTAAGGTCAAGGATGTTTATATTGTCAACAGGAGAAACGAGAACTATCGAATGAGATAGGAAAATTAGGTGTCTTAGAGAGGGAGACTTTAGAAGTTGAGTTTTAAAGAATTGAATCCCTCACTGTCTGTGACGACCCCACCTGGAAATCTTCTATCCAGATATTTTTAAAAAAAATAGAGAGAGGAAAAGAAATATATATATATATATATATATATATATATATATATATATATATATATATATATATATATATATATATATATACACTCTGTATATATATATATATATATATATTATTCTATATAGATATATATATATATATATATATATATATATATATATATATATATATATATATATATATATATATATATATATATATATATATATATATATATATATTTTTTTATATATATATATATATATATATATATATAATTCGTATATATATATATCAAGATTTACTATGTTTTTTATAATTATAAAATTATACATATATATATATATATATATATATATATATATATATATATATATATATATATATATATATATATATAAATATATATATATATATATTCGTATATACAGTATATACATATATATATATATATGTATATATATATATATATATATATATATATATATATATATTATATATATATATATATATATATATATATATATATATATATATATATATATATATATATATATATATATATATATATATATATATAGTTTGTCCCATGCCCAGAAGCCAAACAGTTGGGCATACTAAAGAAAAATGCCTTAAACTCTTGCTGCCCATGTGAATGAATCCACTGGCTAATTAATATACTGGTACACATTTTTTACGAATTTAGGATGATTTTGTCTTCTAATTATATCTTATACTCTTCGATTTATTTATTATAAGTCTTTTGCCTTAAAAATTGAAAGTATTAGAACGTACTTATTCATGAATGCTCATGCATTGCCAGATGGTGTGAGAGCCTGATACATCATTGCTAATAGGACAATAGGGAATTTACTTCCCAATATGGAAAAATTTAAAATTCTTATAGATGAATAGATTGATATATTTTATATCTATATTACAGGCTGTTGTCCATGGTAAAGAAACTTCTCCAAAATCATCAGATACTAGCTGGTCTGAAAGAACAGAAGTGATAACAAAACCATGTCATGAAAATTATGTTCGCTACAGTCAAGAAGTTGTTCATGAAATAGTTGATGATGCATTTATGATGTCTCAAAAGTAAGTATTAGCTGTGAATAATTACCATGATTTTCTTTATATTGCTTATAAAGGGCTGCACTAGAAGGGGATTTTACTATACAGTGGAATAGACTATTGTATTTATATTAAAATGAGAAATACTCGTCAGTGTGGGGTTCATCCCTTGACCCAGGTGGGCCACAACCATATCCCCTCACAAAACTCCGCCATTCACTCCTATTATGCACCTTTCTTCTCACCTCTGCAAAACTCGCATTTCTCTCCTCCAGGCATTCCGTTACTGACCTTTTTCTTCAGTCTCTCAGCTGGTAGATTCTCAACACTCACCACTATACATCCGCTTAACCAACCTACTATCATCCATCCTTTCCACATGACTAAACCATCTCGACGCACTTTCATTTATTCTCTCATTTATCCCTTTCTTCACACCACACAACTTTCTAATACATTCATTCCTCATTTTATCAATTCTTCTCACACCTAACACGCTCCTAAGATTGTCCATCTGAGCACATTGTACTTTAAGATCTATGTCTCTTATTCCAGACCATAGTCTCGCTACTATACATTAACACAGGTAACAACATTTCCTCATGTAAGGCCTAGCGCACTCAAGACTTAGTCCCTTTACATCCACCAATGATTTAATTGCACCAACCACCTTCCTGCCATTCACAAATTTCCTACTACAATCTGCATCATCCGTTCCCTTTCATCCAACATATATCCTAAATATTTAAACTCAGACACTTGTTCCAGCTGCTCACCATCCAACATAATTTCACACAGGACTGTTCTCACTCACAACCATAACTTTCTTACTCTAATCTACATTTACTTTCAAACCCTTCCTTTTACACACCCTGCCAAATCTCTCTATCAATCCTCTCAAACTCCTTTCAGATTCACCGCACAAAACCAAATCATCCGCATACAATAGGTAGGGAACCCTCCACTCTCTTTCATTCTCCATCATTCTAACATCATTTCCTGCCACCCCCACCTCTAATTCTTTCATAACCCCATCCATATACAAATTGAATAACCAAGGAGACATAACACATCCCTTCGTCACTTCGCTATTAATATTAAACCAATCACTTTTGACACCATTTATTCTTACACACGCTTCACTATTGTCATACATACTTTTCATTCCATTCAGAAGCCTACCGCCAACACCATATATCACTAGCACCCGCCATAACACTTCCCTATTAACTCTATCATACGTCTGTTACAAATCCATAAAACCTAAATACAATTTTTTCTTCTCTCTCATAATTTCAATCATTTGTTTCCATGTAAAGATTTGATCCACACATCCCCTACTACTCCAACGAACTCTGAACACCAACTGGGTCCTTCAGTCACTCACTGACGCACCCTTTTCTAACTAAAAATGCCAGCAAATATCTTCCCTACAACATTCAATAATAACCCCCTCCAATTCTTACACAGTTACCCTCATCTCCTTACCCATATAAGGGTACTATTACTGCTCTCCAATCCCTTGGAACTATCCCCCTCCATAATCTCTTTGTTACACAACTTCCAAATCCAATCAATCATCATTCCTGCCTCCGTTCTTGATCATTTCACCAGTAATTTCATCTATACCTGCAGGTTTACCAATCTTTAACTTTCTCACTCTACCCATTGCCCCCTCCTACTAATGACCCTTCATCCCAAAATACCTATTTTGAACATCAACCCATATTCAAGTGTCACTCTTTCACACATTATTACAAGACTTTTATGTTTTCTTCCACTCCCCATAATCCAGCTCTCATCATCTAAAGCACCATCCTATTCTTTATTTTAATCAGATTCTCCTTATTCTTTCTAACCTTTCACGCGTCACTTCCAGAAGAGCTTCCTATTCCCTTGTAAGTCACTATTCTTCCTCCTTCCAAACTGTTCATTTACCTCTTTTTTTTTTTCTTTTTCCTGATATGCTATTTTAATATTTCTTTCTTTTTTTTAAAATACATAATTGAGTAAATAATACTAAATATCATACATATATATATATGTATATATATATATATATATATATATATATATATATATATATATATATAAATCTTAGGGGTGTGCTAGGTGTGAGAAGAATTGATAAAATGAGGAATGAACTATTAGAGAGTTGTGTGGTGTGAAGAAGTGTAAATGAGAGAATAAATGAAAGTATGTTGAGATGGTTTGGTCATATGGAAAGGATGAATGATAGTCGGTTGGTTGGGCGAGTATAGTGGAGTAAAGCTGGGAACCACCTTGGCTGGGAGACTGAAAAAGTGGATTTAGCTGCAAATGAATGTTTGAAGGAGAGAAATGTGAGTTTGGGTGATGAGAAGAAAGGTGTATAACAGGAGTGAATGGCGGGGGACAGAGGGGGTATGGCTAGGCCCACCTGGGCCATGGAGCTGAACCCTTACATGACGATCTACCATAGTGAGGGTACATCGCTGTCCCATGAAGCTTTAGGTGGATTTTCTGACTGCGATGAGCTCACTGAATGAATGGTAATTGAGGGGGCGGTAGGCTGCTCTTTCTTTCGACTTATGTCATGTTCTTCTGCTTTTTTTCCGATGCTCGTCACGCACCTTACTCCCATTCTTGGAAAATAAAGGAAGATAAGAAAGAAATAAATATATATATAAATATATATATATATATATATATATATATATATATATATATATATATATATATATATATATATATATATATATACCGTCAAGCGGGGTAACTTCAGAAAAAAAAGTGCAATTTTTGTGTTTAAGTAAGTGTAACTTAAAAACTATAACACTTACATTTATAGTTATAAAATATGGTAATGAAGTATGGGTATTTGCCAATCATTTAATGTAAGTAAATAGAAAAAATATTAATAATAACTATTTTAAAAAAAAGGTAAAATTTTTGCTGGGGCAATCTCAGAAAACCTAAAAAAAATATATATATAAATTTTACCCATTTTTGGTTGACACTAGCTGAAATGAGCTTCCCTAACGTGTTAGTAGTTAGTAAGAATGATAAATTAGCAGCGTTGCCAGATTCAGCTGATTTTTAGTTAAATTTGGCACCTTTGGCAACTTTTTAGCTACTTTTTGTTGTTGTTTTTGGGTATGTTTATATAGGTTTCCAATGCCCCCGAGTCGATTCCTTAGTTACTGAGTCGATTGGCAACCCTAGTCAAGGGTTATGGGGGGGGGGTTGAGCCCCCCAAAACCTGGAAATGCTCGTAGAGGGGTGAAATTTGATGAGTGCATAAAAGAGAATGAATGAAATAGTCCTGATGTTAAGTTAAGTGATGGGGCACATGTACCAGAGTCGGAGCTGGAGCCAGAGCCGGAGCTGGACTGGAATTCTGGCTCCAGCTGTATATTAGGTCAAATGAGATGTCTTTATATGTTTTTAATGACGTAGGTCTCTAATTTGAGGGTTCCAAGACCCTCAAATGAGCCTGGACCTCCTGGAGTGGGGTTCCAACTGAAAAGCACAGAGTGCATGGCAGAGAGGACAAAGGAAGATGGAATTGAATAAAATTCTGAAATTGCCCCGGGTTTTTAAATGTTAAATAACTTCTTAATGGAAGATGCTATCAATATGTGGTTTACATGTATACATACCTTAAAGCCTGATTTGAAAAAGACTGAGTGGTGAAATTTTTGAGTTATTTTTCAATTTTGGTACACAGACCTTATAACATAAAAATTAAAATTTTACAAAAACTGATTTGAAAGGAAAATAAAACATATCTTGCTTATTTATATATATATATATTTTTTTTTTTTTTTTTTTTTGCAGGTCACTGCACCTGTTAGTCTGCTACAACTTTTATTAAAAAAGTTTTTTGTAAAACTTTTAGTTTTTTTGTAAAACACTAAAAACTAAAAATTCTGAAGTTGCCCCATAATTCTGATGTTACCCCGCTTGATTTGGTATATATATATATATATATATATATATATATATATATATATATATATATATATATATATATATATATATATATATATTTACAGAGAGAAGAGTGAATTTACTGAGAATGTTAGACTAAAGAGTGAAGGAGAGTCAGGTATGAATTTTTTTGTTATATAAAAATGCCTATTTGCTTTTAACAATTTGGTAAAAACTGATCATTTATTTTATGAGATGGCCTTTCCTTTCTTTAATTGTTTTTGTTAAACGCAAGTACTACATATAGTAAAGTTCCAATCCACAACCTTTGATGTGTTTAACAGATTTTTATGCCTCGCCTTATATATTTCTCCCCCACCCATTGTAATTACCTTAGCCCATTTTTTATATATAATCATTACCAGGTTTACCATGCCCCATGAAGGACTTGTAGTTGCAGTATTAATCAATCACCGATGCCATATGCCTATATCTTGAGATAATTAGATCTTTATTTTTCCAATTGTCTTCTTTTTAAATATTTGCTTTTTTAATTACTTTAAATTTATACCTTATACAAGTATTTTTTTTTCTTTATAAATTTATTCTGAAATATAGGAAATAAAAGTCATACAGGCCTATATATTATATATATATATATATATATATATATATAAAAATACAAATATATATATATATATATATATATATATATATATATATATATATATATATATATATATATATATATATATATATATATGTGTGTGTAGTGTACACATGTGTGCTGTCAGAAGTAATAGTAGAGAAACTCCGCAAATTAATTTTTTCCTATTTAATATACAGTATATATATATATATATATATATATATATATATATATATATATATATATATATATATATATATATATATATATATATATATATATTTTATATATATATATATATATTTGCGGAGTTATTTATATATATATATATATATATATATATATATATATATATATATATATATATATATATATATATATATATATATATATATATATATATATATATATATATATATAAGGGATGTACCGATAGTATCGGTATCGGCCATTTCTTTGGGTATCGGTATCGGTATTGGTTAATATGGCCGATACTTCTTACTTTTTGGGTGAAAAATTATGAAAAACTTTTAGATTAAATAATAAATCTAGTTTCGATATATATAGCTAGTACTAGGTTATGTTTTTTTTTTCTTCGACTTCTTTTTAACTTAGATTTTTAGCGTTTCTCCAACTTGGGTTTTAGCGTAACATTTACCTATTTGGATAGCCATTATTATAATTTATACAGATTTAGCTTCCACTTTTTAGTTGATCAATAGTATTTTATTTTCTTTTTATGTAAGCAATTTCGTGAGTGCGCGAGTGTTTCTAAACTTTCTGGATTAATCATATTTTAGATATTTACTGTAAATAGGGTTTTAGCGTTTTAAAATTTTAGGTTTTAAATTTAGGCTTTAGCGTACGAATAATTTTTCCTGATTTCTCCTTTGATTTTTGTCTGTTTGTTTCTGTCTTCTTTTTTTTTATATAATTGTGTGCGTGTATGATAGCAGATTTGTACAAGCGCGGGCTTTCTATTGACTTTACCAACATCAGTGGCTTGCACTCTAACTCTGCATCCGTGGAATACCAACTCTCTAACTCTAACCCTAATTTTTGGCTCTTGTCTGAGACCCAGAGGCTAAGAATTCATCCTCTAACTCGTTTAATATATCCAACTATAACTTATTTTATAAATTCCGTCTGAAGGGTGGAGTATGTGCCTATGTAAACATAAACACTATAACACGTCCGAGAATCCAAATCTCCAACTTCGATGTTCTGTGGCTTAAAATCTTTCTTCCTTCTACTACAATAATCTTGTGCTTCTGCTACTGTTCTCCTAACAGAGCAGATTTTCATATATTTTTGATTACCTTACTACTTCTCACGAAACTGTCATATCTTCTCATCCAAATACTGAGGTCCTCTATATTTAGGGGGATTTCAATGTACACAACAATTAGGGTTCCTCTCTTACTGATTTAGGTGGGGAGGAAGCCGAATCATTCAGTATTCTCAACGATCTGGAGCAACTAATTAAAGAACCCACACACATTCCTGATCGGTTCCAACCAATTTTTGAACACACTGGACCTCCATGTTTCTACCCCACTTTAGTCCCTTCTGATAATATTAATTCACCTTCAGTCTCTATCTGGTAAATCTAACCACAACCCTTATATCTCTTAATTCTTAATACTTTCTCCAACAGCCTATCTTGCCCTATGATTATCTCCAATTTGATCGGGCTGATTGGAGGCATTGCGTTGCTTCTACGCTAACTATAATTGGAGTGACTGCTTTGACTCTGAAGACGCTTCAGTTTCTGCCGATAAAGTCGGAGCTGTAATTGTTGATGGGATGAGCAGGTGTATTCCTTCTTCGACTAAATCTTTTTCTCCTCAAAATCCATGGTTCGATCGTGCTGGTTCAGGCTAGAGACAGTGCTATTGGGTGTGGAAAAATTCTCATTCTCCTATCACTCTTGCTAATTTTCATTCAGCTGAAGCGTCGGAGGTAGTCTTCGATGAGCTAAGCGGACTTTCATTAAACGAAAGTGCGCTGACCTCCTTGGCTCTCCTACTGACAAATCGTTCTTGCCTCATGACAAAAACATCTAACAACTTCTGTAAATCTGTCTTTCCTCCTCTTATTGGCTCTGATGGCTCTGTTGCTAATACTCCAACTGAAAAGGCTAATCTCTTTGGCCTCCTGTTTTCTTCTAACTCAACCCTGGACGATTCTGTCATTCCTTTTCCTCCTCCTTCTCCTCTCAGGTGTCCTATGCCTTTACCTGTGATTACATTTGATAGGGTGCATGGGCTCCTGAAATCTATGAACGTTAAAAATGCGGGTGGCCGGGATGGCATTCCTCCCCGAGTTTTGAGGGAGTATGTTTCCATGCCTACCCCGCCCCTCGTTCAACTAACTATATCCTCTATGCCTCAATACTAGCACTTTCCCCTCAGTGTTGGAAGTGCGCATATGTCCAACCTATTCCGAAAAAATGAAAGCCGCTCTGACCTTCTAACTATCGCCCTATAGCTCTAACTTGTATTCTATCTAAGATCTTTGAAACCCTTCTCAACTCTCACTTCTTAGACCATCTGGAATCTCTTTCCCTTCTTTCCGAGCGCCAGTACGGCTTTCGGCGCCTAGGTCTACCGGTGATATAATTTTATTTAACAGATTTATCGGTTTTCCTCGCCCTTAGGAACTACGGGGAGACTCTTGCGTGGTGGCGCTTGACATATCCAAAGCATTTGATCGGCTATGGCACGTGTCACTGCTTCCAAGCTTCCCTCCTTGGTTTCCTTCTTCTCTTTGCTTACTTATGTCTAGCTTTCTTTCAAATCGCTCAATATCGGCTGTTGTTGATGGGGCGGCTTCTTTTTCTGTCAATAGTGGTCCTCAGGGTTCTGTATTATCCCCTACTTTATTCCTGCTTTTCATTAATGATTTTCTCACCTGCCCATCTAACTCTATCCACTCATATGACGATGACTCGACCCTTCATTCTTTCAACCCATTTCAATTCTGCTCCCTCTTTTTCTCTAGAATTGCCTTCGTCTTAATCTTCCATTCTATTCTTTGCTGATCTGATAGAATTTGTGGGTGGGTCCTCTCAACCTGTGAAATTCTAATTCTTTAAACCCAACTTCTACAAATCTTCCTCTCTAAGACACCTAACTTTCTTATCTCTTTCGACGGTTCTCTCGTCTGTCCTGTTAACAGTATAAACATCATTGGCCTTAACATAAACAAAAAAATGTCTTGGAAACCTCACATCACAACGGTTGCTAGGGTTGCCTCAAGGAAACTGGGAATTCTGTTTAGACTGCGAGACTTTTTTTCCTCTTCTCAGTTACTCCAGCTATACAAGAGTCTCATCCGCCCTTTTATGGAGTACTGCTCACATATCTGGGGGAGCTCTGTTCACCTCGGCTTTTGGATAGGGTAGAGTTAAAGGCCAAAAGGCTTATAAACTGTCCTGTACTTTCTAGTTCACTTGACCTTCTATCTTTGCAGCGCGATGTTGGTGCTTTATCTCTTTCTGCAGCAAGTGCTCGAGGGAACTTTCCACTGCGTACCACCGTCTTTTACGATGCCCCTGTAGCATGCTGGTGCTGTGTCGGCGGAGCATG
>JABUQX010112933.1:20000-32500 GCA_015478945.1 Trachelipus rathkii | reverse complement strand
TCTCTCTCTCTCTCTCTCTCTCTCTCTCATATCTCTCTCTCTCTCTCTCTCTCATTATTATTATTATCTTCCTCCTATCCCTACATTAAGGGTGAGGTGCATAGCATACCCTGGAATAGAAAAGTAGAAGAAAATGACGCAAGTCGAAAAGAAAGTCACCACCCCTTTTACTGTCCCCTTTATACCTCCTGTGAGAAATCGTCGCAATCAGAAAATCCCCCTTGAGACTTCATGAGACAGCGACGGACCCTCACTGTGGTATCTCGTCAATGTAGGGTTCATCCCTTTGGTGGGTCCTATAACCATACCCCTCACAAAACCATGAAATTCTCTCTTGTTATTCATCTTTCTTGCTTTTTCCAAACTCGCATTTTTCTCCTTTATGCATTCCTTAACTGACTCAATCCACTTTTTCTTCAGTCTCCCAGTTGGTCGATTCCCACCACACTCCCCACTATACATCCGCTTAACCAACTGACTAACATCCATCCTTTCCATATGACCAAACCATCTCAATGTACTCTCGTTTATTCTCTGATTTACGCCCTTCTTCTCACCACACAACTCCCTAATGTGCTCATTCCTCATTTTTCAATTCTCACATCTAACACGCTTATATATATATATATATATATCTTATATATATATATATATATATATATATATATATATATATATATATATATATATATATATATATATATATATATATATATATATATATATATATATATATATATATATATATATATTAAAAGTGCTTAGTTTTAGAACTATGCTATTATCATATTTTAATAAATAACAAAATATTTAAAGGAGACATAAATTTTCAATTTCTTTTGTGTGATTATAAGTTTTGGTACCAAGTTATCAAGTTCTGTCCTATTTTTTTAAAATAAAGTTAATCAACACATTATCAAAGCTCTCTAAAAGATATATAAATAGTCATTTTGGTTTCCAAAAGACTTTAAATAGCTATTGCTTAAAAGTCAATTGGCAGTAAATGATATCACATACAGTAGTCATATTAATATGAATTATTTTATTAAAGTAATTTATATATTTGTTTAATATTATTACTAAAAACGAAATTATATTCTAGTTTTTAAAATTCTTTGCAAGAATAATTCTTAAAAATATCTTTAAATTCATTTAGTGTCTCATTATTTCAATAATATGATTTTGTAATGAAAAACTTAGTTTTTTGGAAATTATAGGTCTTAGCCAGCCTCCATTATGTAATATTTTAATTTAAAAAGGCCAGAACTCTGCCTTTTTCTCTATTTTCTTACTAATTAATAAAAATAATTTATGTATGATCACAAATTAGCACTGAACCAACAATTACCAGGATTGCAAAAAACCCAGGTTTTTTTTTTTTTAATTGCCCGGCCCACCCGGGGTTTTTTGGGCAAAACGGGTGGGCAAAATGGACAAAATAGATTTATAAAAATTTTAAATTTATAATATATATCTTCAGCAGAATTATATATATATATATATATATATATATATATATATATATATATTATATATATATATATATTTATATATATATAGTATATATATATAAAAAAATATTATATATATATATATATATATATAATATATATATATATATATATATATATATATATATACTATATATATAATATAGCCGATATAACCTAGTAGCTGAATGGTGAGTTAAAATCAAAATTAAATATATATATATATATATTACTAATATATATATTAATTATTTAATTAAATATATTTAATATTTAAATTATAAAAATTGGGGTTTTTTTGTTTTGTTTTTGGTTTGGTGGCTTTGTGAGTGTGTGTTTGTGTGCGAAGAAGGAAAACAGCTGTTTCTTGGTTTTTCCTAAAAATGTAAGCATAGAAACAAATCGGGCAAATATTATAATTGTTATTTTTATCAATATTTTTCTTTTATCACCCTATTATCTTAAATATTACATTTTTCATTTAACTAGAAAAATAATTTTTTAAATGGTTTTTACAAATTAAAGAAACTATAAATTAATTAATTAGTTATACAAATGTAGTAATTTAAAAAAAAAACAAACAATTTCTTGCCATAATACTGTAATTACAGCGTAAATATATGTAATAATTCTGTTCTTTTATCTCGGTTCTTAATAATTATATCAATCTACGTTATAATTTTTTATAAAACACCCACCTTTCATTTTGCCCGTTTTTTTTTTTTGTATAAAAAGCCCAGCCCGGGTGGGTAGGTGGGCAGCTCCCCGGGCAGTTGCCCAATGCAACCCAGACAATTACCTACTATAAGTAATTAGTATGCGAGTACATTACCCAATAATTTGCCTCTATCTTCTCCCACTTTTGGTCCACCCTACTGTTTACAATTTTCACTTTTTATTTAGCTTCACTTTTTAATTAATAATAAATATTATTGTTATAGCTTCAAGAATTTTATATTTATATTTCTAATCATTATCTCCCAACACAAGTTGAAAAGCTGTGCTAAGGAAAATAAAATGACGGCACAACGTTACTTAATTAACCATCTAACTAGTGTGGATTACTTAAATTCACTTTTAGATTTTTAACTAAATTTAAAGTTATATTTTAAGACAACAGAGTTAAGGTACTTCCCCCCCCCCCCTCCAAAAATTAATAGCCCAATAAATAAAAATTTCTTTTCATTCTCTAAATAATTATATTTTCCCCTCGCATCCTAAATTAATTTCCATTATATTGCCAACAATTAATTATTATTATTATTATTATTATTATTATTATTATTATTATTATTATTATTATTATAATAATAATAATAAAATTCTAAGAGCATGTTGTATTTAAATAATGCTCCATCATGTAATATTTTAATTTATGTAGATTCTGAATATGAAGATGCAATCGATGAAATTGATGGTAAAAGAACACCTAAGGATCTCACAGCTTGTACCCAACATAAATCTCAGAATTCAAGGTTTGATTTATTTTTATTTGCAACTCAAATATTCCTTGATTATCTTCCTTCCTTACAGTTAAGTACACTTTCTTCAATCAAAATTATATATACAGTAAATTTTAAAATCATAGCTGGCTTTCAAATATTATTAGATTCTTTTTTTTTTCTGCAACATAAACCATTAATTTATATATATATATATATATATATATATATATATATATATATATATATATATATATATATATATATATATATATATATATATATATATATATATATATATATAATATATATATATATATATTATATATAAAATCTTTCTTTCTTTCTTTCTTTATCTTCCTCTTTTCCCAAGACTGGGGGTAAGGTGCGTGTCATGCATCGGAAAAGAAAAGCAGCAGAAGAATAGACAAAAGTCGAAAAGTAAGCCCAGCCTTCCCGCCCCCTCAGTACCATTAATTAGTCAGAACTCGTCACAGACAGAAAATCCACCCTAGAGCTTCATGAGACCAGCAACGCGACACCTCACTATGGTAAATTACAGTCAATTTAAGAGATTCATTCATCACCTATGGGGCCAGAGTGGGTCACAACCATACCCCCATACAAAACCTTGCCATTCACTCCTATTATGCACCTTTATTCCTATTATGCACCTTTATTCTGGCCTCTGCCAACTCACATTTCTCTCCTTCAGACATTCGTTCACCGAATCGATCCACTTTCCTTCGGTCTCCCAGCGGTCGGTTCCCAACACACTCACCACTATACAATCCGCTTAACCCAGACCGACTTTATCATTCATCCTTTCCACTTGACCAAACCATCTCGACATACTTCATTTATTCTCTTCATTTACCCCTTTCTTTACACACACAGCTCTCTAATACGTTCATTCCTCATTTTACAATTTCTTCTCACACCTAGCATGTCCCTTAGATCACAAAAAAAAAAAAACAACCCCCCCCCCCCCATTTTTTGAAAAAGGAAGTCGGGGGAAATTTTCTATACTTCTTATTCCGACCATAGTTCTCCTCACTTTTATACAATAACACAGGTAACAACATACCCTCATGTAAGACCCTAGCGCACTCAATACCTAGGCCCTTTGCATTCACCAATGATTTAATTGCACCAGCAACCTTCCTGCCATTCACAACTTTCCTACTACACTCTGCATCATCCGTTCCCTTCTCATCCAACACATACCCTAAATATTTAAACTCAGACACTTGTTCCAGCTGCTCACCATCTAACATAACTTCACACTGAGGACGGTCCTCACTCACAACCATAACCCTACTCTTATCTACTTTTACTTTCAAACCCCTCCTTTTACACACCCTGCCAAATCTCTCTTACCAATCCTCTCAAACTCTCTTCAGATTCGCCACACAGAACCAAATCATCCGCATATAATAGGTGGGCACCCTCCACTCATCTTCATTCTCCATCATTTTAACACCATTTCCTGCCATCCCCACCTCGAATTCTCAAATTCTTTGAGTATTCAGCAATTATGGGATGAGAAAACCGGGTACTTTAAAAACTACGCTTGAAGCGTTCTTTTTTGGGGATGTGGATGGCCTAGTGGTTAGAGCATCCGGTTATTGTTAACTCTGCAACACGGAGTCCAATGTTCGAATACTGCTGATGGAGAGTAAAATCTCCTGTGACTCATTCATTTAAAATGAATGAGTCAAAGGAGATTTTACTCTCCATCAGCGGGATTCAAACATTGGACTCCGCGTTGCTGAGTAACAATGACCGGAAGCTTTATCCACTAAGCCATCCGCGTTCCCAAAAAAGTACGCTTCAAGCGTAGTTTTTAAAGCTACCGGTTTTCTCATCCCCCATATATATATATATATATATATATATATATATATATATATATATTATATATAAATATATATATATTTATATATATATATAAATGGATAAAAACTATCGGTATCGGGTATCGGCAAAAATTTCGATTGGTATCGGTTTTGAAAAAATTGTGAGTACTTTTATCGGTATCAGACTAAATTTCAGTATCGGTGCCAACAAAAAATATTTATATATATATAATATATATATATATATATATATATATATATATATATATATATATATATATATATATATATATATATATATATATATATATAATATATATATATATTTATATATATATTTATATTTATATATATATATATATATATATATATTATCAACAAGGAAATCCTATGCAAATATATATATGTATATACATATAATATATATATATATATAATATATATATATATATATAATTTATTATTATTATTATTATTATTATTATTATTGAGTTTTAATATCCAAAATTCTTAATATTTGTTTCAATATTCGTCAAAATTGACGATGACTTGAGAAAAATATGACTGACGATTAATCGTCCCATCATATATAATATATAATATATATATATATATATATATATATATATATTATATATATATATATTTATATATATATATATTATATAATATATATATTATATATATATATATATATATATATATATATATATATATAATATATATATATATATATATATATATATATATATGAAAAATTTAAATTTCTAAACAATTTTAAAATTACTAAGGAAAATTTTAGTTATGTTTTTTTTAATCCAATAATTCATTTTTGAAAAACTTTACTAGTATAATATATTGATAGATATATTTTGCATTGGTATCTTTATAGTTTTTTTACTGAAGAGATTTTAATAAACATTACCAACATCTGCTCATTATAATAATTAATAATTGTTTTATATCATTTTATATTTCATATTTTATTCTTTTTTCTTTAGTGACACTATATTGTGGTTCCAAATTTTAACTTTTTGTGACCTTGCCATTAAATGATGCACTTAAAATTTTTATGCTATGAATAAAGGGTTAAAGTATTATTTTTCTACATGCGAAGTTTTTAAACTAGATAAGAGGGGAAAAAGATTCTTAAAGTTTATAGATTTGCTCAGAAAGGTGCAGCATGAAGAAAGTTAATATTAGTTTGATTGAATGAA
This sequence comes from Trachelipus rathkii, assembly GCA_015478945.1. Classification (NCBI taxonomy): domain Eukaryota; kingdom Metazoa; phylum Arthropoda; class Malacostraca; order Isopoda; family Trachelipodidae; genus Trachelipus; species Trachelipus rathkii. Next base: position 26,492 of record JABUQX010112933.1, on the reverse strand, counting down.
ATAAATTTGTTTTTCAGTTCACCTCACAGTCAAGAAGCAGAAAATATAGAGCCCATTAATCCCATTGCCAAAGAAGCTAAAGGTGCTTTAGAACTATTGAAGTCTTTTGAAAAACTTGGTGTTTCAAGTCCCAACACTTGTAGGGCTTCTTTAGAAAGGGCCCAGACTCGCTTGTCAGACAACACCTTTAACCCTTTTTCTTATAGAACTTCTGTTGGAGACTCTCAAAAGCAGACTTCAGTGGAGTGTCAGCCAGGAAATTTTGATAAGAATATTCATGATAAGACCCCAAATGTTAAACATGAATTTGATGATATTTCTGATTCATTCACTATAAAGTCAGCTGTTAGAAACTTCACTGTAAGGAAACCTGAGGATGTTAAAGAAAATTTTGAAGATATCACAGATCCTTGTCCTGCAAAATCAGCTATTGAGATTTCGCCAGTATGTAATCTTGAAGTTTTGAAAGATATAATTGATCCCGTATTAACAAAATCAATTGTCGAGAGATCTTCAGTTAGAAAACCTGAGGATATTAAAGCTAACTTTGGAGATATTGATCCTTTCAGTATGAAATCATTTGTCAGAAATTCACCAGTAGGAAAGATCCCTATTGTTAAACATGAATTAGAAAATATTTCTGGTTCTTTTACTACAAAATCAAAAGGCGGAAACTTAAAAGATATTGCTGGTACCTTCTCTACAAAATCTGTTGTTGAGAATTCCCCATTAAGAAAAGCTGAGGATGTAAGTGATAACATTGAAGATGTTTCTGATTCTTTTTGTAAAGAATCCGCTCTAAAAAATTCCCCAGTAAGAAAAGCCGAGGATGTAAAAAATATTATTGATTCTTGTACAAAATCATCTGTAAGAAATTCCCCAGTAAGAAAAGCTGAGGATGTAAAAAATAACATAGAAGATATTGTTGACCCTTTTTGTACAAAATCAGCTGTAAAAAATTCTCCATTAAGAAAAGTTGAGAATGTAAATGATAACGTTGAAGATATTGTTGATCCTTTTTGTTCAAAATCGGCTGTAAAATATTCTCCCATAAGGGAAGCTGAGGATGTGAAAGATAACGTTGAAGTTATTGTTGATCCTTTTTGTACAAAATCACCTGTAAAAAAATCTCCAGTAAAAAAAACCGAGGATGTAAAAAGTAATGTTGAAAATGATGTTGACCCTTGTGCAAAATCGCCTTTAAAAAATTCCCCAGTAATAAAAACTGATGTAAAAGATTATGATGAAGATGGTGTTGATCAAAAATATAATGTTGAGGATGCTGATCATTGTGCAAATTCGGTTTTAAAAAATTCTCCAGTCAGAAAGGCTGAGGATATAAAAGAAAACATTGAAGATATTGTTGATCCCTTGTGTACAAAATTAGCTGTAAAAAAATCCCCATTAACAGAAGCTGAGGATGTAAAAGATATTAATCCTTGTACAAAATCATCTGTAAAATATTCTCCACTAACAAAAGTTGAGGATGTTAAAGATAACATAAAAGATATTGTTGACCCCTTTTGTGCAAAATCAGCTGTAGAAATGACCCCAGTAAGAAAAGCTGAGGATGTAAATGATAACATTGAAGATATTCTTGATCCTTTTTGTTCAAAATTGACTGTAAAAAATTCTCCCATAAAAGAAGCTGAGGATGTAAAAGATAATGTTGAAGTTATTGTTGATCCTTTTTGTACAAAACTAGTAAAAAATTCTCCAGTAAAAAAAGCCGAGGATGTAAAAAGTAATGATGATGTTGATCCTTGTTCAAAATCAGCTTTAAAAAATTACCCAGTAATAATGGCTGAGGATGTAAAAGACAACATTGAAGATATTGTTGATCCCTTCTGTACAAAATCGGCTGTAAAAAATTCTCCAGTAAGAACAACTGAAGATGTAAAAAGTAATGTTGAAAATGTTGAACCTTGTACAATATCAGCCTTAAAAAATTCCCCAGTAAGAAAAGCTGGGGATGTAAAAGATAACATAGAAAATATTGTTGATCCCTTTTGTACAAAATCAGCTGTAAAAAATTCTCCAGTAAGAAAAGCTGAGGATGTATATGATAACGTTGAAGATATTGTTGATCCTTTTTGTTCAAAATCAGCTGTAAAAAATTCTCCCATTAGAGAAGCTGAAGATGTAAGAAATAACGTTGAAGTTATTGTTGTTCCTTTTTGTACAAAATCAGCTGTAAAAAATTCTCCAGTGAAAAAAACCGAAGATGTAAAAAGTAATGTTGAAGATGATGTTGATCCTTGTACAAAATCAGCTTTAAAAAATTCCCCATTTATAATACCTGAGAATGTAAAAGATAACAAAGAAGATATTGTTGATCCCTTTTGTACAAAATCAGCTGTAAAAAATTCTCCAGTAAGAAAAACTGAAGATGTAAAAAGTAATGTTGAAAATGTCGAACCTTGTGCAATATCAGCTTTAAAAAATTCCCTAGTGAGAAATGCTGAGGATGTAAAAGATAACATAGAAGATATTGTTGATCCTTTTTGTACAAAATCAGCTGTAAGTAATTCTCCAGTAAGAAAAGCTGAGGATGTAAATGATAACCAAGATATTGTTGATCCTTTTTCTTCAAAATCGGCTGTAAAAAATTCTCCCATAAGAGAAGCTGAAGATGTAAAAGATAACTTTAAAGTTATTGTTGATTCTTTTTGTACAAAATCAGCTGTAAAAAATTCTCCAGTGAAAACAACCGAGGATGTAAAAAGTAATGTTGAAGATGTTGATCCTTGTACAAAATCAGCTTTAAAAACTTCCCCAGTAAGGAAAGCTGGGGATGTAAAAGATAACATAGAAAATATTGTTGATCCATTTTGTACAAATTCAGCTGTAAAAAATTCTCCAGTAAGAAAAACTGAGGTTGTATATGATAACGTTGAAGATATTGTTGATCCTTTTTGTTCAAAATCGGCTGTAAAAAATTCTCCCATTAGAGAAGCTGAAGATGTAAGAAATAACGTTGAAGTTATTGTTGTTCCTTTTTGTACAAAATCAGCTGTAAAAAATTCTCCAGTGAAAAAAACCGAGGATGTAAAAAGTAATGTTGAAGATGATGTTGATCCTTGTACAAAATCAACTTTAAAAAATTCCCCATTTATAATACCTGAGAATGTAAAAGATAACAAAGAAGATATTGTTGATCCCTTTTGTACAAAATCAGCTGTAAAAAATTCTCAAGTAAGAAAAACTGAAGATGTAAAAAGTAATGTTGAAAATGTCGAACCTTGTGCAATATCAGCTTTAAAAAATTCCCTAGTGAGAAATGCTGAGGATGTAAAAGATAACATAGAAGATATTGTTGATCCTTTTTGTACAAAATCAGCTGTAAGTAATTCTCCAGTAAGAAAAGCAGAGGATGTAAATGATAACCAAGATTTTGTTGATCCTTTTTGTTCAAAATCGGCTGTAAAAAATTCTCCCATAAGAAAAGCTGAGGATGTAAAAGATAACTTTAAAGTTATTGTTGATTCTTTTTGTACAAAATCAGCTGTAAAAAATTCTCCAGTGAAAACAACCGAGAATGTAAAAAGTAATGTTGAAGATGTTGATCCTTGTACAAAATCAGCTTTAAAAAATTCCCCAGTAAGAAAAGCTGGGGATGTAAGAGATAACATAGAAAATATTGTTGATCCATTTTGTTCAAATTCAGCTGTAAAAAATTCTCCAGTAAGAAAAGCTGAGGATGTATATGATAACGTTGAAGATATTGTTGATCCTTTTTGTTCAAAATCAGCTGTAAAAAATTCTCCCATTAGAGAAGCTGAGGATGTAAGAAATAACGAAGTTATTGTTGTTCCTTTTTGTACAAAATCAGCTGTAAAAAATTCTCCAGTGAAAAAAACCGAGGATGTAAAAAGTAATGTTAAAGATGATGTTGATCCTTGTACAAAATCAGCTTTAAAAAATTCCCCAGTTATAATAGCTGAGAATTTAAAAGATAACATAGAAGATATTGTTGATCCCTTTTGTACAAAATCAGCTGTAAAAAATTCTCCAGTCAGAAAAACTGAAGATGTAAAAAGTAATGTTGAAAATGTCGAACCTTGTGCAATATCAGCTTTAAAAAATTCCCTAGTGAGAAATGCTGAGGATGTAAAAGATAACATAGAAGATATTGTTGATCCTTTTTGTACAAAATCAGCTGTGAGTAATTCTCCAGTAAGAAAAGCTGAGGATGTAAATGATAACCAAGATATTGTTGATCCTTTTTGTTCAAAATCGGCTGTAAAAAATTCTCCCATAAGAAAAGCTGAAGATGTAAAAGATAACTTTAAAGTTATTGTTGATTCTTTTTGTACAAAATCAGCTGTAAAAAATTCTCCAGTAAAAACAACCGAGGATGTAAAAAGTAATGTTGAAGATGTTGATCCTTGTACAAAATCAGCTTCAAAAATTTCTCCAGTAATAATAGCTGAGGATGTAAAAGATAGCATAGAAGATATTGTTGATCCCTTTTGTACAAAATCAGCTGTAAAAAATTCTCCAGTAAGAAAAACCGAAGATGTAAAAAGTAATGTTGAAAATGTTGAGCCTTGTACAATATCAGCTTTAAAAAATTCCCCTGTAAGAAAAGCTGAGGATGTAAAAGATAACATAGAAAATATTGTTGATCCTTTTTGTACAAATTCAGCTGGGAAAAGCTCATCTGTAACGAAATCTGAGGGAAATGATTACTCTGACGATACATCTGACCTATCTTCTATAAAATCATCTGTGAAGAACTCGCCACTAAGGAACTCTGAAGGCGCAAAAGATAATTTTGAAGATATCCCTGACCCCTTCTCAACAAAATTAACGATTGAGAATTCTGCAGTAAATAAACTTCCTAATGTAAAAAATAATTTTGAAGATATTGTAGACCCCTTTGCTAGTAGGTGTACTGTTCAAAATTCGCCATTGAAGAAATTTGATGAAAATAATGCTAGTAAGAACGATGATAATTTTTCTGTTGAAAATGTTTATTCGAATGAAGGCAATTCTAAAAATATTACAGATTCCTTTTCTATAAAATCAGTTGTTGAGAATTCACCTGTAAAGAATCCTGTGTATGTGAAAGATACCGGTAACTTCAAAGATATTGTTGACTCATTACCTTCAAAATCAACTGTAAAAAATTCTTCCCAAATGAAACCTGATGCTACAGATAATTTTGATTATGATATTGACCTATTTGCTTCAAAATCAGCTGTAAAAGTTGCCCCAATAATGAAACCTGAGAATGTAAAAGAAAACTTTGAAGATATTGCTGATCCTTTTGATACAAAATCAGCTGTAAAGAATTCTCCACTAAGGAATTCTGGGGATGCAAAAGATTTCTTAGAAGATTCTGCTAACCCTTTTACCACAATATCAGCTGTGAAAAACTCACCACTAAGGAGACCAGAAGATGTAAAAGATAATTTTGAAGATATCACCGATCCCTTCTCTACCAAATCAACTGTTGAGAATTCATCACCAAGTAAACTACATAACTTAAAAAATATCGTTGAAGAAATTGTAGATCCATTTGATGGTAAGCATACTGTTCAGAATTCACCGTTGAATAAATTAGATAATAATGTTACAAGTACGAACGATCGTAGTTTTCCAGCAGAAAATGATTCTTCCAAAGAAAACTCATTAAATAATACTTTAGTTCTTGATTCCACAATTGTCCAAGGTATTAGTAACGATTCATCAAAAACAGACACATCCTGTAATATGACTGTACTTGAAAATAAGGATAAATCTACTATTAAAGCAAAATATGATAATTCATCTTTATCAAAATCAGTTAACAATACTGAAGTATTTTTGTCCAAAGATTTTGGAAATGCGTCTGATATAGCAAATGATGTTTTTGATGCTGACGAAAAAGAAAAACTAGATGGAAATGCCGGTAATACTAGAGAAGTGAGAAAATCCATTTCTAGTGTTGAATTTGATATTATTGCTAAAGAAGCATTTAACCTTGTAAAAGATGTGACACCGCAGCCATCTAAATCCCGAAAAGATCAAGTTAAAATGGAATCCATCAAGATTAGTAACTCACCTTTTGAAGAATTTGCCAGTGCAAAAGAGTGTAAGTATTATAACGTTATTTTTATAAAATGTTCTATTATTGATAAACTATTATATTTACTATATTATTATTATGATTATTATTATTATTATTAATTATTGATTACTTTCTTTAAGTTAACAGGTTTATTTGTGTGTTAAGTTGCTGTTAGCAGGTTGATCTTTTTGCATTATTTTTCTTAGTCATGTTATCGCATATGTTAGCTTTGTTAATGTGGAAACTTTATTACGTTTAGTCATTATCTCGTTGTATCAGTATAATTTTAACCACTGTTGTTCGAGAAATTTTAGTTAATGTTACTGTGTCATTGTAAGATTAACCGTTAATATGTTACAGTTATGCTTGAAAAAGTAAAAGATTAGGTTACTTTTGTATGCATATCATTAGTTTTGGTTTTACTGGCCGTTAAGTGT
>JABUQX010112933.1:0-12500 GCA_015478945.1 Trachelipus rathkii | reverse complement strand
TTATTGTTTTTTGAAATGAATGAATAAATTTAATTTTTTAATTAAAAATTGTGGATCCAAATTTTATGATACGGAGTTAAAATTATTTATTTAAAAATCTAACATTTTTTAATAAACTCCATGAATGTTGAGAAAAGAAAAGTTTTTACGTCACAATGTGAGATTGACAAATGTGTCCAAAAGATTTTGTCTTTACAGTACTAGGTTAACAAATTATACGATGATACATTTGTAAAGATTTAGTTTTAGTTAGTTGTGCTTTACAACTAAAATAGTAAGAAGATTAATTAAAGCATAAGCAAATCATATAACAAAAATATGTTTGGAAATCATACACAAATAATAAGGCAATTTGATATTTTCCTAAGCAAGCAATTAGTATGGCAAGAAAATTTGATGAAAATATTAATAAACAATTTGTGAAAGCGTTAGTATTGTAAAACATTCACAATTAGTAAGGAAATTTGGCAAACATATTATTAAGCAATGTTTGTAATTTGTACATGTCGTGGTTAAATGAAAAGTGTAAACCATTGTTCTTTTTATTGTTGGACAGTACGACAATAATCATGGGCGTCCCCATAGTTCATTATTCGAACAATCGAACGTTAAAAGAATGGGTTTTTTGGACTGTATGACAGTGGGTAGGTTGATAATTTTATAAAAAAAAACTTGGGTACTTTGTTTTCTTGTTGAATGTAAAGCAATGTTTATTGGTCTGTGGGTTATGTTAGTTATGTAAAATCGCCCTTTAAAATTTAAATTATTATAAATTGATTGGAATCGCTTTAACGTTATATGAAAATATTTTAGTTTAATGTGGTCGCCATTCACATACGTTAAAATGATTAAAAATTTGGGGTTAGGGTTATTGGGTTGTTTATAATTACAATTATAAAGTTATAAGATTATTTTAATTAAACGTTAATTAAAAGTTATAAATTATTTATTTTAAAACTTCGTTAAGATTAGTTTCATTTAAAATATTTAAAAAAAAATGTTTCTGATTATTTAAATTTTAAAACTAATCTAAAATTACATGTTCATTAATAACTTTTATGTTTTTTCAAAAAGTAGAAATGCTTAGGCTAATAACTGGGTACTGTCGTTTTAAAACTTTAGTTAAAAAGTTATTTTTATAAGATAAATAAAATAATAATCTTGATTAAAATTTAAAATTAAAAGCAAAAATAAAATAAAATTAAAAGTAATTCTGAGTAATGGTTAAATTAAAAAATAAAAATTCTTAATATTAATAAAACTGATTATATAGCATAAGGCTAATTCTTGATTAAAAACAAAATTAAAATAAAATAAAATTAAAATTAATTCTGAGTAATGGTAAAATTAAAAAATAAAAATTCTTAATACTAATAACTGATTGATTAAAAACAAAAATAAAGCAAAATAAAGTAAAATTAATTCTGAATGGTAACTTTTTTCATTAATAACGAGTTTTTAAGTCGTAATGCTTAATGACTAATTAGTAAAATTCTGAATGTATCTATTTTTATTATTATTCAATAAAACAAAATTTCGGAATTAAATTTTTCGTTTTTTATAGATTTTCTTAAATAAAAAAAAATAAAAAAAATAAATTACATGAAATAAAGTTTAAAAAATTTTTTTTCCAATTTTTATTTAATTTGTTTATTTTTTTAACAGAATAATTAGGACCGCAGAAAAAAAAAATTTCCGTATTGAACGAACATTCTAATAATAAAAATACGAACGCTATTTTCTAAAATTACAAGTAAAAAAAATGTAAAATATGTAATAAAAAAAATGTAAAATATGTAAAGTTTTCATATCTTGTATTAAAACAAACCTAAGGGTTATAAAAGTAAAAAATGTAAAATGTGGAAAGTTTTCATATTTTGTAATAAAACTTAAACCTAAAGGATATAAAAGTAAAATATGAAAATATTAAAATATTTATTTACACAAAAAGAATTTTTTATACAATATACTAATTAGTGTTCTTGAAGGCAATTAGTATAGCTTTAACTTCTGTGATGTTCCTCAACACAATTTGTGATTTGAGTTCTTTGTAACTCAAATGGATGTTGAATTTCTTTCTCTTGAAGTTAAAGACCTGATGTTGATTCTTTTTCCTTGTTTGTAACTCTTGAAGTTACAATTTTGATGTTGATTCTTTCATCTTGTTTGTAACTCTTGAAGTTACAATCTTGATGTTGATTCTTTCTTCTCGTTTGTAACTCTTGAAGTTACAGTCTTGATGTTGAATCTTCCTTCTTGTCTTGTTTGTAACTCTTGAAGTTACAATCTTCGGTCTTCGCCAAGATTACTAATGAGGTTCTTTCGAAGGATCTCCATTCAATTGTATCTTTTTTTAAATTTCCTGATGACATTATGGAAATTGTTGTTATGTTGCTATCATCATCTTTTCTTTCAAAAGGTTTTCAGATGAAAGTGGCCAAAATTCAACTTAATCCTTCTGTCTGATAGATGATAGAGATTGAAAGTACTCTTTTTTCAATGAAAAGAGTTTCATGATCTAAGTTATAAAATTTACTTAATTCTACGGAATTCTGTCGTAGTATTCAACTAGAATTCATTTCTAAATTTATCAAAATCTTTATTTACAATAAATCTGAATAAAAATAATGGAATTAATTGATAAGATTTGAAGAGAAATATTCATATTATTTCTTGATTATCCTCTTTAATCATTAATCAAAATTCCATTTAAAATTTCTTAATATTAAATAGGAACTATTCAGTTTCCATTTGAACTTATTTTCTATCATGTCATATGTTCTAACAAATAATTATTTTCAAAGAACTAATTACAAGTGTTCTTTGACATAAGTTTTTTATTTACAATAAGACTATGTGTTTCCTATTTTCTGTAAGAAGGCACTTTTATTTCAGGAAATTGGTGGAATTTATTGAGAATTTTATGGAGAATTGCTATGTCCAAGTCTTCAATTTTTAGTTACTCAATTCTTCTCTTCTCAATCTTTTTATATTTTCCAACCAAAACTTTCAAATCTCTTCATTTTAAGTTTACAATTCTTCAATTTTTAAGTTTACGCTTCGAGAATTCTTCTCTTCTCATATCTTTTTGCATATTTTCCAACCAAAAACTTTCACAATTTCTCATTTTTAAAGCTTCTTACTAATTTCCTCACTACCTCAGTTTAATCAAAATCCCTTATTTACCAATTTTTTAACAATTCTGAGGTAGGTTTTATATACATTTTTGGTTAAAACCAAATATTTTCGTTACAGTTTTAGGCTTTCATCCTATTAAGAAGATACTTTCTAGGACTATGAAGCCAGGAATAAATTCTATTTTGTCAGAATTGAATATATTTTAAAATTCAATGTTAGAGTGTAGAATATTTCAATATGTATTTGTAATCAGGAAGTATTATTCATCCTGATTTATTTTCTGTTTTCTGTTTTAATAATCTATTTATGAATGAATAAATTATATCTAATGTTTTAACTTCCCTTTGTTATCTAGTTATTGTCAGATAAAATGGTATTGTTGATTATTTTCCTATAACCAATTCATTATCATTTTACTTTTTTAAGGAATGAGAAGGTAACAGCAAAGACTCTTTTCATAGGCCTTATATTATGACTGTCCCTTAACATTCTTTCTAACATTTTAGACACAAACTTTACAAGTTTTCTTGTTTTGTTTCTGTTACTTTAATCAATTTGTTCTTTCATGTTGGGAATGAGTATGAAGATAGCGATTGGACAATCTTTGAGATTGTCAAGAATTCACTTGCCTCATTCCCTTAACATTCTTCGCGAGCGAGGATGACAAACAAGTGTTTTGTGATTATCATAATCAATTTGTGCTAGGGTAATCTGGTTGTTCTTTTTGTAGTGTCTTTTCTAAGTTTAATAATCTTGTTTGTATCTGTTTGACAGCAGATGTTAGTATCGGTATTGCTAACATATGTTAGTATTTGTTTTTCAGCATATGTTAGTATCTGTTTGATGACATATGTTTGAAACATATGTTAGTATCTGTTTTATGACATATGTTTGAAACATGTTAGTATCTGTTTTCCATGTGTTTTCTGCAATGTTTCCTTTAAAGTCTTCACTTAAAATATATAAATTTTCTTGTTATCTTTTTCTGCTATTTTCTTGTACGATATGTATTGTTTTCTACCTTATACATATAAAAATATATTTTTGATATATATAAAAATATAAAAATATAAAAGATAATTTTTAAACGTGTTTCTGCAATACATATATTTTTATTTATATTTTCTTAAATAAAATATAATTTTTCAATGTGTTCACTGTAATATTTTTATTTATATTGAAGATTTAATTTCTTTTCTGAGTCTATTTTACGGTTCTTTAGAAACTGGTCTTCATTATTAGTTCTTTAATTCTCCTAAACGTCTGGATGAAGAAGGCATTCCACAGCAAATTTAAAAATTTTAAAGTTATAATTTTATTTTCTGTTTTCCAACTAAGTTATTAAAGGTTTGAAGGTTTCTATTATAATCTTTGTTCAATGAAAATATTTTTACTATTATCCTTATCAGGATAGATTCCTGCCAGGATTGATGTTCCTAGGTAGGTTATTTTCCATTTTGGGTTAATTGAACCCTTTTACCATATTTCCCTGTTCATTTATGGCATTCATTCTTTCAGTGAAATTATTTTCCAATGTTAATTTCATTAATTGAATTTTCAACTTAAATTTTGTCCAAATTTTCTTTTCAACTGAAAAGTTACTTAACTAGATGTTATAATTTATATGCCTAAAGAGGCTTTTCTTAAACCTAAATGAAAGTTTTCATTACTTTCCTAATTTATTGTCGAATTTCTCAAAGGTAGTAACTAAACGGTGTATTCCTTGTTAAAATCTTTACTGTAGATTTTACAATTCCTGGGTAGTCTACTAGAATTCTTTGGTAAATAATCGGCTATCCTTTCAATCCTATTTGAAATTCCTGATTATTTCTGAATTCTGAAATGGTAAGGATTTTCTATCCTTTTTTCACAGATGAGACTCGAATGATTCTGTATGGTGTTCTTCTAACAGAATTATTAAAAGTTTCGTCTCCTTGCTGTCCAAATTATCACAACTTTTGACCTTTAACTGTCTTTTCTGTGCTAGTATCTATAAAAGAATGAACCTTTTTTCTGTTCTTTATATCTACTCCTATGTTCAAAGGCCTACTTGGCTTTCATTTACTTTTTAAATAGAGTGTCCAGATCCACTTGAGAAGTAAATTCCTATTTCATATCTAGGGTCAAATGTTGTTCGAATTGATGCAAATGGAAAACTCACTTTGAATGTTCTTTCAAAATATTAACAAGAATGAACAAGAATGTAATTAATTAAACCTTTTGATAACTGTATCAATAAAAAAATTCATCTGAAAGGAGTCCAAGCTTTCTTGCGATGTAGAACTTTTCTTGAATGTCGCACCAAAATGTTCTTTTTAATTCATCTTGTAATGTTAAACAAAAATGTAAATTCATCAGAATTCTTGAAAGCTGTTTCAATGAAGAGGTTTCTATCTGAAAGGAGTCCAATCTTCCTGTAGGTTGTCTTCCTTGAGTCGCAATCCAAGATGTCCTTTTTATTTCCATTTTGTTAACTTCTGATGTTATATTTCATTATCAGATTTCTTTTCCTGATAATATGAAATCTTGAATCCTAAAATTAAAGAAAACTATATATCTTTTATTTGAAACCTTCTATTTCAAAATTTTAACCTAGGTTCCTTTTCGGTGAAACTCTAAAGGTTGAACTGAATAAAAATTTATTCTTATAGAAATAAGAAAATATTATTATTTATTAACGTTTGATTTATCAATAAATAAACACTTTTATTAATGTTACATGGTTAAGTACCTGTTTGACTTATCATGTTTTTCCAAAATTTAATATAAACTTTTCTGTTCCAAAGATTAGTTTTCGTTTTCTGACTTATTGTTCATGGAATATTTCAGGAAATATTTCCAGCTTTTCCTATAACATTTGCCTTTTATTTGTCTTTATGTTACTCCTAAAGAATCTTCGGAATTTCATATAAGAGTTAAGGACATAAAAATGCTTGTTTTATTCTCCTAAACCTTCTGTAAAAACTTTTGTCACATGAGCCTTTTTGAAAATTTCTGAGAATAAAAGTTATTAGGATGAAAGCTTTGATATCCTTAAATTTCTTCGATGATTTGATAAATTGTAATTACTTGTAATTAAAATATTACAAACACACGGTTATTAAACCCTTCTTCTTTTAAACCTTCATTTAATTTAATACTTAAGTTGGATTATTTCAACCTCTTTGTTCTTAAGAGTTTCTATTTTATTTATTATTTTTTTATAAGATTATTTTGTTTTAAATTACATTAATTTCTTCTTAATATTTATTCATGGTTGATTGTTCTTTTTATTCTATTTAGGAAAGAACATCATTTTCTATTTGTCTATATGAGGTTCTTCTTTAGAAACCTCTTTCTTTCTAAAAGGATTATTTTCCTACTATTCCGATATTAATTGGATATTAATTAAATTTTATTCCAATTAATTTTAATTTGTTTATAATATTTCTATGTAGTTAAATGTTCTCCTTTTCTGTTAGAGAAAGAACATTGTTCTTCATAATTAGTTATGTGGAATGTTTTATTAGCCTTTCTTCATTTATCAGATCAAAATTATAAATTTTAATTTATGAAGTCTAAACTCTAAATCTTATGTTTATTCTTCTTTTTTAATGATCTGTCTTGATCAGAGAAGATAGAATTTCATTTTATTTTAATGAAGATTCTTGAAATTATTATCAATATCTTCTAAAAATTTATTTAATTAGAATAAATGAAAGAAATTTATTAGAGGATGGGTTAATGATCTGTACTAAATTTAGCATTATTTCAAGCTTCAAAGTTCTGTTATATTGTTTTTATGGAATCTTATATTAGATCAAACTTTTCTTGTTTGAGATGGTTTATCTATATTCTACCTTAGAAAAGGCAATTTGCACTTTTCTCTATTTCTTTCAATCCAGTGAGTTCAATTCTGGAATTAAGAGTTATAGGTACAATTCTATTCTTACGTCCAAAAATTTAAATAAGATTTCCTTTTTGATAAGCTTTAAATATTTTTCTGTTATATCCCATCTTCTTTTCTTCATTATTATTACAATTTTATTTAAATTTGTTTTAAAGTATTGTTATCCTCTTCTAAGAGAATGTTTTCAGTTCATTTCTAAGTGTAATTGTACTTTCTTTTAATTGTTTGTACTGTTTGAACCCTGTGTACATTTAACTTTATATTTTTTTATTTTTTTATTTTTGGCTAAAGAGAAGGTTCTGTCCTATCTTCTTTGCCGGAATATTTCTGTATTATTTAATGGTTGTTGGAGGGAGGTGTATTTACATCTTCTTCTTCTCCAAATATTTCTATAACTACAACGGTATCTTCTTGTTCTTCCTCCTCTATAATTCGAGATAATATTGATGGATAATATTCAAATACCTGAACCTCGGAGTCATCAAAACCATATGGGTATTCTTCTATGTCTGAACCCTCATTATTGATGAAATGGTCCAAAGGATTTCTTAGGAGCTCATTTTCACCAGAGTCTCCTAATATGTAATCTATAAATGCTTGTCGTCTTATCTGTCCGCTGGAGGAAATATCACTATCTTTGTCTTCCCAACCTGCTGCTTCTATAATTCTGTTAAAGATATTCTGGTATTCAAATATACTCAGCCCAGGAGGCAAGCTAGGATTACTGTGATCACTTGGTGCCTCTAATGGATGAAATTGAATATTGTTTGTACCCAAATGATTTATTGGAATACAATAGTTATGTTCTTCGTGAATAAGACCTCTAATTTCATTTATTGGGTTTATTTTATCCGTTACCCATGGTTCAGTATAATTTCCGTAGGAATATTGTTCTTCAATATCTCCATTATCTCTATAGCTATAGCTAGGAGTAGTTATTGTATGTTCTTATTGTAGGAGTCTTGGTTCATTATGACTCCAGGTGTAATAATCTATAGCTTCTTCAATATTGGTGAATAAAGAAGCAAGTCGTTGTAAAATTCTTTCTTCTTTTTCTCTATCTGCACTATCTTTCTTCATTGTAGTGGAGTTTGTTTAATGTAATCTATTAATTTATTTAGTTTAGAAGGAATAAATATACCTCTTTATTTTAAAATTATTAGTTCAAAGTTCATCTTCAATGTCTCTAAAGAGTGAACCCTTTTTCTTGAAGTTTATTTTTAATGTCTTCAAAGAATGAACTTTTCTAAAATTCTTTGAAGAATTTTAAATCAAAAGAAGTTTCTAAAATAAAAAAAACTAATTAAAAAATATTTTTTCTATAGATAATATATCCTTAATTAATTTATCACTATGGTTCAATTTAATTTTCTATGATTGTTCTTGTTTTCAAAATTGCTCAGTCTTTGTAGCAATTAAATATCTATGTTTCTTAATTATCAAATTTTCAAACAATCCTATTGTTATCTTGGATTGTTTAGACACTAAAAATTTTCTGTAATATATTTTCTAAGGAAATATTTTGGATCACTAAAGTTTTTAAAATATTTATACTGAAATATTTAAACTATTGTAATAATTTAAAAATTTTCTTTAAAATGTTCACAATATTTCGGAGTTATTAGTAGCATTTTTAATTGCTTTTATTTTATAATAATTTTCTAAGTCTTTACAGTTTACAGACACTATCTCTGTTTCCAAATTTTCTTCAAAGTATTTCTATGTTTTCAAAGAAAATATATAGAGTTTTTATTTAAACTCGAAATTTCAACACTCAAAAGAAACATTAAGTGTTTCTAAAAATTTAATTTAATTAATTAAAATATTTCTATAAGTGTTTATTTTAATCACTTTATTTTAATTAATATTGTTTATTAAGATCGGTTATTAATTTTGTTTAATTAATAATGTTCTCTTCACTTAATTTATTAAAATTTTTTAATCTCTTTATTTTATATAATTATTAATTAAAAGAATTTTTGTTAAGTGTTTTTTAATTAATATTAATGTTTATTAATTCTGGATACTAATTAATATTATTGTTCATTAATTACACTTAACGGTTTATCACTTTTAATTACTATTGTTTGTTCAATGAAATATTAAATATTAAATATTAAATATTATTAAATATTAAACCACTGTTAATTGTAAATCACAATTAAATTTAAAAATTTAAAAATTTAATCACTTTTTAATTAAATTAAATTAAATTCTTAATCACTTCTATTATTATTGCTCTTATTTTTCTATCGAGCTTTCCAAAAATATTTAAATATTTAATTGACTAAGTTTATTAAATATAAAATATTTTAAAAGAAAAATATTTAAAAAAATATTTCTAATAACAAAAAATATTTTTATTAAGTCTTGTTTACAATATTTTTTATCAATGTTCTATTGGATAATTAAGTTTTCTATATTTAATTAATTATTCGTAATTTATTCTGTCTATCATTAATAAAATTTAAAAATTTAAAATTGAATCACTTTTGGTTCAATATTTCTAAGTTTAAAAATAAAAATATTTTTCTATCAAAATTGTTTAAAAAATCAACAAGTTCTATTTGATAATGCAAGCTATACTTAATTAGTTGTGTTATCTGTATTAATAATTCAACCTATCCCCTTTATCTGTCGGCGTGTGCCTTTTTAAATGTTAAAGGTCATCTTCCTGGACCTTATTTGTCAAAGGTTAAGCTGTGACCCTTGTTTGTTCTTATGTTCTTCAAAATTTTGTTCTATGTTTTTCTATAAATATTTTTCTAAGTTGGAATCAATTGGTTATAATTAATTCTGTTATAATTAATGGTTTCTTAAATTCTGTTGCAGTAGAACCTTTTCTAAAAGTTTGGTGTTCACTGGAACAATTTCTAAAAAATTTTAAGTCAGTAGAACAAATTTTCACTGTTCTGGGTCGAAAATAGAACAATTTTCTGTGTTCTGTGTCAACTTAGAACAATTTTCTGTGTTCTGTGACCTTTTGACCTTTTTTATTTTGACCTTTATTTTTCTTAAAAAAGGACTTTTCTAACTTTGAAACTTTTTAAAATTATATATTTGTTAAATCACAAAAACTTTAATAATAAAATAAAAAAAGCACTATTATTTAATAAAAAAACACTGTTATTTTTAAATAAAAAAAAGAAAATAAACAAAAACACTATGGCTTTTAGTCGCACAAAAAAAATGAAAAAGAAACCAAAATATTCGAAATTTTGACCTTTTCAAATTTTCTATAGGTCAAAGGTCATTTTCGTTTGACCTTACGATTTTTCAAATTTTTTTTTACCTTTATCAGACCTATGTGATACGATATATATCATTGATATTAAAAGGTAACGAAAAAATGATTAGAAAAAAAAAAAATTATATAGATATATATATATTATATTATATATATATATATATATATATATATATATATATATATATATATATATATATATATATAATATATATATATTTGTTTTTATTGAAAAAATATATATAATATATATATATATATATATACTTATATATAATATATATATATTATAAGATGTGTTTGTCTGTGTGTGTTGCGAAAAAAGCAGGAAAGATAAAAGCTTGCAAAAAATGAATGAATTCGATTTATGTGTATTACTCGGTCACTGGCACTTCCTTGTCAATGCCGTTTCCCCGATTTTCTTTTACTACTTCCTGGTGTTGGAAAATGCTGAGTTAAGTTACAACTTACAACTCCATTCACACACGCGGATAAATACTATGAATACGTTTACTATTTGCTGACGCATTTTTGGTCAATGAAATAGTAAATAAAACATATGTACGAACGTTCTTTTTTGACACAACTTTTTTCTTATGGTGCGCTGTTCACGATAGAAGATATTTTCAGTTTATAATTGGCTCTAATTAAGTTAATTACGTTATTTAAGTAAAAACTTGTTTTTACTTAAATAATATTCTTTATATTTTAAAAGAATAAAAAAAAATTAATTAAGTTTTTTAATTAACTAATTAAGGGGTTGATTGTATTGTTTCCTTATATATTCTTAAAAAATCTTCCCACTGGAACGTATACATGCTGAAAAAATACAATCAGGGCACGATTATCTCAAAATTCACGTTTTAGTTTTTTTAAGAAGTTTTAGAAGTTCAAAATTTTTTATTAATAGAGCTGGGATCACAACACAATAACTAAACAAATATATTAAATAAATATATTAAAAAATCCAAAATATATGAGAATTCATTTAATAAAACCGTCCGATTTAAGCACTCTAAAAACTCTATATATATATAATAAACAATATAATACACTTTTCTCTTCTTGCTTCTTGATGTATATTGGTTTACTTATAGGTATTATCAAATACGTATCTTGTACAAAATCATAGTGATTTATACTAATTTTTTATACCATTGATATAGAATTACCGTTTATAAAACATAATTTTTAGCTATGTGATTCCCATGATAATTTTTAACTACATCAACAAATGATGTAAAATACTGTATAGAGAGAGATGGCAATGATGTTTCTTAAAACGTCCTTTTTATAGTCTCTGATAATTATTACTATGCACAAAAGTACATATATTTGCGTGGTCAAACTATAAACAAGAAACAATGATATAACTTTTTATCACATATTTATTATCTAAATTCTTATTTTATTAAATATATATTATATAAAACAAAAAAAAAGAAAGCAGGCGAATTTATAACAACCAAACCATAATCTGAATGGATATCCTTTGTTTGTTATTATCAATACAGTGATCTATTTGGATATATTATGTATTCTCATTTATATAGACAAACACCCGTCTTTTAACTAGTACCTGATAATAAAAATAACAAACTTTAACCATCTGTAGTCATCCTTTTCTTGTCAAACACACTGTCTAAATCACCACAGAGGAAAACAATTTTTTCATGTTATACAACAATAGTGCCCTGTACCAACATTTTCTAAATACCCGTAAAATATCTTTATATATGTATAATGATTTATTTAGCACGGATCCCAGTTTTAATACAAAGAATATGAGTTGATATTAGTGCGGCGATAATAGAAACAAAAACGTCTAACATTACTTATATTATAATGTATATAATATAATATAGTACAGCATATTATTTTTTTGAATGAAATGAACTTTATAATTACTTTCAATGTTATTATATAAATAGAATATGAATACGAGTCATATATAATGAATATAATTGTTAGCTATAACTGACTAATCGATAATCATTTGGTATAACATATCTGAGTATATAATAAACCACTATATATAATTGAATAATATAATTATCCTACCAAATAAGCAAGATAATTTATTTAAGACTACATCCTTAGATATAAATACCTTAATGTTATATTAAATTGTTCTATTTACTGATCCTCTTTAATTTGTAAATTTGTATTCACTTACTAGATAAAGACAGTAAATCTAATCTCTACCAAAATGCGAAAAATAAAAAA
>JABUQX010112932.1:45000-71458 GCA_015478945.1 Trachelipus rathkii | reverse complement strand
CACAATAATTAATAATTAAAATTTGTAAGTAATAAGGCCACATTGATTCCCTTAGAATATGTCCCAGGTCAGAACTCATAATAGAAAATTAGGATAATACTTAAAGAAGCCGCCATGGTCCTTTTTAGGGACGGTCCGTCAACCAATAAAAAATTAATAATGGAGAAGCCGCATTGCCCCTCTAGAAAGTCCCAGTCAACCCAGTAAAATTAAGAAAATCTGAAGCAATAAATTTCAATATAAAAATAATGTAATTTAAATGAAAGTATTTATATATAAAGAGACCACATGGGCCTACCTAGACTGTCCCAGTCAAACCAACAACAATAAATTTAATTAAATTTAAGAAATAATGATTTAAAAAAGTCGCCCATTTTGCCCCTTCTAGGAACATGTCCCAGGTCAGTACCATTAAATAATTAATATATAAGAAAAATACATCAGAAGCCGCAGGGGCCATTTCGACGAGTCCCCTGTTCTGCACATTTTAATGTAACCTTAAAGATAATTTATTCTAATTATTAAAAAATTATTGTGTGTTGACTGAGACAGTCTAGAATATATATCTAGAGCGGCTTCCTAATTATTATTCTTATTTATTAATTTCTGTTGGTTGACTGGGACAGTCTAGGAGTCCTTGTGGCTTCGTAATTATTATAAATACTATCATTATAAAAGTTAATTATTATTAAAAATTAATCTTAATTCTTAATTTTTATGGGTTGACTGGGACATTCTAGAGGGGCCAATGCGGCTTTTCAATTATTAATTTTTATTGGTTGACTGGGACAGTCTAAAGAGGACCATGCGGCTTCTCGTTCTCAAGTTATTCTTATATATTATGGGTTAACTGGGACATTCTTTTAGAGTGGTTAATGCAGCTTACTTAATTATTATTCTTAAATAATAGATTTGTTAAGTATACATAGATTTTTTCTGTGTATACCTAACAAAACCTATCATAACCTGAACTAGAGGGCCTGAAATGAGACCTAACCTTGATGGATCAAAAATGAAATGTCTATGAGAGTTTTAACAACTTTGAGAGGCTGTAACTTTTTTCCTAAAGAGACTGCCATGTTTGTTTTTTTTTTATTTCTTCATTATTATCTTTTTTAGAGTATATCCTGTTATTTTTATAAAAATCGGGGTGGGGTGAAGCCCCTCTGCCCTACTATTACTGAAATATTAACCAATTATTTTTAAGAGACAGGTTTCAATAATGAAAAAGACAGAATTTCACTTTTCCTCCTTCAAATTTGACAAGGAGAAAGCTCATTACTTACGAAACCCTCTTTTTATTGGAGATTTTTCATTAGATTCTAAGAGAAAATTTCATGCTGACAAAAGAAATTTGAAATTTATTGATTTGAGTTATTTAACTAAAAAGGTAAGTATTATATATATTTTTATGCATTTAATTTTTTTTTTACTCCTGTGTACTTCACAAAAACATAACATTTCTTTAATGGATGGAGAAAGGTAAGTATTAAGTATTGATAGTTCCAAATAGTTTTAGCTTGTATTTATGTAGTTATGAAAAACTGCCATATTGAACCAATTATATATAGGCTAGGCTGTAAACTTAATTGAGCCTATTATTAACAGGAATTTATATAATGTTGATTAATTAATTTTATTTTTCATATTTTATTTCAAAAGAGCACCCAAGTAACTGTTAAGCTTCTTTCAGTATTATATATATATAGTATAATATATATATATATATAATATAGGTGATATTTGGTTTAAATCTCAATGATATACTATACTAAGTATATACTATATATATATTATAATATTATATATATATATATACTGTATAATATATATTATATAATATATATATATTTAGTATATATATTATATATATATATAATTATATATATATATATATATAAGTATATATATATATTATATAGGAACTTACCGTATATATATAATATATAATATAAATATATATAGTATATATAAATAATAGTATAGATATATTATACCTGTCGCGCTATATGTTTATTAGAGTACTGATATATAGGACACAGTCTACATAATAGAGGTGATGTAAAAGTAGTTTAAAAAGAGTATTGATCGGAGACATCATTGGTTATAGTGCAGATGTTTGGCGTGGGGAGTGGAGAGGGAGTATTAGGGAAAGCATAGTGAGGCGGGGGGTCGCAGAAAGGTAAGAACAGAGGAAGAGATGAGGAGATGAAATAAAACAGGAATAGTATAAGGGAGGA
Source organism: Trachelipus rathkii (assembly GCA_015478945.1). NCBI lineage: Eukaryota > Metazoa > Arthropoda > Malacostraca > Isopoda > Trachelipodidae > Trachelipus > Trachelipus rathkii. Next base: position 69,218 of record JABUQX010112932.1, on the reverse strand, counting down.
ATAGCAGTGAGGAGGTAAGTAGTACAAAGGTCAATAGTAATAAGGTAGATATAGGAGACGGAAGATGAAAGTAGGAAAAGTAGTTATAAGAGATATTATAGCTCTTCCATACATAGTAGTGAAAGCTAACTGTGATGAGGAAGGAAGGGGGTGAGGTACATAAAGAAAGACGGTATAAGGAGGAGGGACAGGAGGGCCTAAGGCCGGAAGACTCAGTATATAAACCCCTCACGGAAGGATAATAGATATAGGAACTATAAATATTCCGATGCTGAGACAAGAGACGATTCGGAAACAGAGTTATGTGGTACGCCGATGAGGTATTGTTGATGCGGGACGTAGTGATAGGGAGCATGACAGGGAGAAAGGAGTATGGAGTGAGCGTTGTATGTTTATCTCTCACGATAGATTTATATAATGGGTGATAAAGAAGGATGATGACAGTCATGGGAGAAAGAACCTGAGATATGGGAATTTTAAAGTGTAGTGAGTGATGAAACCCGAGACCCAGTGAATAGGAGTGATCACTGAGACGGGGAGTAGACCAGGATGAAGAAGAGACACCAGGACCGGAAGGGGTGATACGATACTGGACTGAATGTCTGGCAGGAGAGATAGTTAAGTTTCCTAGAAGAGTGTGTTGTTTGTGAGGCTAGAAACAAAAAGTGATTTTGCAGAGTGGAAGGACTGTGGTGCGTGAAAAGAAGTCCCGCCTCCCGCGAGAATATGATCCCATGTTGGTTTAGTTGACAAGAAAATTTAATTAGATAAGGTTCCAGGGTATGATAAACTAACTATATGTATGCGTACCTAATGGAATTGATTCGGAGATGGATGCCTCCGGATTGAGTTATGTGGATTTAGGATTACAAATTAACCATAGATAAGTTTTAAACTGAGTTGAAGTGGTGCATCCCATTGACAGGCGCCGGAAGGCCAATCGGGAAGGTATTTATTTTATGTATGGATATTGATTAAATGTTAATATTGTATCTGTAAAATATATTTTGAATATATACAATTTATTATGTAATATATTTTATTTATAACAATGAGTATTATTTATGCATTAAAATAACTTGAACTTGGAGAGGGTTTTAGACTAGGTAATGGCAAAATGTTGTGAGGCATTTTCCAATCTAATTTATAATTTTAAGAATTATTATTATTAAGGCATATATATATTATAGAGAAAATTACTGTTAATATACGATATTATCATTATCCCTTAGCTAAATTGAACTTTGAGTTTGTGATATAGAATATAAACTCTATTATTCACAGCTCTTCCATACTAGATCATTCACACCCCGCCCACCCCCTTTTACATTAAATACCACTAATAAATACCAGGGGACAGGTATTTAGTAAATCATACCATAATTTAATTTAACGTCACTAATTATGAAAAGCTAGTAAAATGTTTTGATTAAAATTTAGGATTGTTTTAAAAGCGAAATTATCTTTGTTAAATTTATACCTTGTGTATATTTTATTTCACTTTTATTTTAAAATTTAATCGATTTTGAAATTAAAAAATATCAAGATGTAGTAAAGAAAAAATATATGTTAGCAAAAATAAAACAGAAAATAGAGCAACAACGCAAACTTCCAACAGTAAGTGTGTAATAAGGAGAAATTTGTCACAGAAGAAAGTAAAGAGACTGGATTTAAAAGGTATTGTACATTAACAAAAACTTAGGTAACTTTCATGAATATTTGATAAATATGTTTAAAATAATCTTTTATACGTATAATTAAATAGATATATTAGATATTAATATATATTAATATGATATAGATATAATAATATATTATGATATTATAGAGAGATAATTAATATTATATTATAGATAAACAAAATATAGATAATGAAATATTAATTAATATATATATATATATAGTATATTATATAAATAATGATGATATATATAATATAATAATAAATATATTATATATTATATATATTATAATATATTAATATAATATAATATATATATATAATATATATATATATATAATATATATAATATATATATATATAATATATATATATATAAATATATAATATATATAATATATTATTATAATAATATATATTTAATTATAAATATTAATATAATATATATATTATAATATATATATAGTTAATATTAGTAATATGTGTATCTAATATATAATATGTGTATCTATGGTGAAAAGAAGCCGTTAAATATATATACTGAATATACACGAATATTATCGGCTAAAAGTATTCGGATAAATAGACCTCAGAATAATACGAAATTATTCCGGTTATAGTATATATTTAACCGAAATAATCATCATCAGCTATTCGGAGTATATATATAATATAAGTTAATTCAAAACTTCAAGAGTAAACATCCGCACCCAATCCCTCACCCCGCATCCTCATCTACTGAAAGATCGCATCCGAACTACACGCTTCATCATCTAATCTCGATCCGCAAATCAACGCAGTTCGGTCATCCATTTAAGGGAAAAAAGTAATACCGGCAGGAATCGGACCAAACTAGTCAGAATTCTTGGACGATTCAACCAGCGAAAAACAGATCAGCGTGAGAGAAATTCTGTTTACTTGAATGAAACTCCACGCACACCCTTCTATATTTTAAGTCACCAGAAAAATATTCAACATTTATATTAATATATAGTAAAATTTCTGGAGAGGTATAAATCCATTTTTCTTTTGTTTTTTTCTTAGAAGTTATTTTGATCACATATAAAGGTTGATAAGATTACTATCTTGGACTATTTTTTTTTTAATATTATTAAAATTTGCTTGCATTATTCCAAATCTTATCCCGTATTCTGTTAGCACAAATCCATGTATCACACATTAAAATTATTGTTGCATATATATTCTTCTACTGTAGATAATTTAGGAATGACAATAAATTTCTAGTGCGCACTTACGTAGTGCAGTCAGATTCTTATTATAGCCTGTACCTATCACTTGCGAGTCATATACTACTTAGTCAGCCACCAGAAATAAAAGCCATACCGAGTCAGTATGGAGCTATTATACTTTAGACTCTTATTATTTGTATTGAATAAATGTATACGGAGTAGTGATCTGTGACATTCTCATTTTAGTCAGATTATGAAACATTTATATTGAGAATACTATGATCGGATTATACTACAATGTATATCGAGAGAGGGCCGAGGCATGAACCTGCGAGTGACCCTAGGACCTGCTTCTATTATATTCTCCATCTAATAATATACAGTTACGTAGTAATTATAATATAATGGTATCCGTCAATATATGTGCAGCCCAGGGTAATAACGATCTTGTAGTGAGCTAAGAGTTGTATTTGCGAAGTTGTCCTGAGCTGTTTGTTGGAGGGTAAGAATATAAAATAATAGTTTAGTCTATTATAAAATGTAACTAACTGGAAGGATCCTAATGGCACAAGTATTATAAGAATATATATCATTATATGTACGTAACAGTAGATAGCAGTCTGGCGGTATAGAGCTTCTATTTACAGTCCAAGAATATAGGTATATTAATATAACCTTATAGTCGTATTGCAGTGAAGTTGACGTGCAGGTACCTACTATCGCATTGGACTCCCAGCACACGAGGCAGTAGTGATTAGTATGTGCGTAACTGGTAGTGATACTTTACCAAGAGAGCAGTATTTAATAGTGTGTTTGTTTGTTACACAACAATAATATATATATAGACAAACATATATGGTACCTATCGGGTATTATCCTAGTATATTATAGTGATAAGGTACTCTGGTAACTAGATGATGAGAGTAGGAGTATGGGCAAATAATCAAATGAACAGTTATATGGAGTAGAGGCTTACAAATATATCAGGACAAGGATGGTAATAATATTGCGTCATGAACCGGGAAATAAATGAGTAAACATATTTGCATCGTAGGTCTAGCAAGCAGGTTTCATACCATAATTAGGATTGTGGATCCCTAGACAGCCACCCTATCCGCTGTGTCCTCATATGGTAGCGGAGAAAAGCCGATGCCGCGACCCTAAATTGGATCACTGCGACTCAAGAAGATACTGCCACCGAGAGGGGATATAACCTGACGCGCCATACCTCACCGGGGACACGGCAGCGATACACCTGCGCTATCCCGATCGCGGAACCAATCCTCTCTGTTTTGTAAGAATATCAGAGCGAGAGGCCGAATAATGATCTATTCTCATAGTTTTATGTATACAATAAATACTATTAAAATACTAATGTTGATTTGTGCATACATAATTTGTGTGCACATTCCCGTGGAGTCCGTATTGATGGTGGAATAAGTGTCTTGGCCGAGCGTATATGGAATAAAGCTTCAATCGCCGACTGGTTTTTCTCGTATGTTAGTAATCGAGAAGAAAAAAGTGGAGTGATATTATGTAAGGCCACAAATAGATGGGTACCTCACTCCGTGATGCTGGACCTTTGGTCTAATAACAACAATCATCATTGATGTAGAGGGCAAGAGCGTGTGATTATGCAGTTCAGATTGTAAGCACAGAATTTATTCTAGGGGAACAGGAAAGCCATGAAGATAACCGATTAACATAGTAGAATATATAGTTACAGGGGAAATCCGCTGATGATTTAAGTTATATTCATTCTCTATGCAGGGCATTCTATACTTCATGGGGAAAGTCATTGGTAAATAGTCATGGTGAAAAAAAAAATATTGGTCATGGTATATAAAAGGCTCAGGAAACGTTTTTAAATAAATATGCTGCATAAGTCTAGGGGGATAATTCCTAAAAAAGTCAGGGAAAGGTTTTGAAATTTCCTAAAACATATGAAGAATGATCCATAGACCAAGTTACATATTTTTACTCTCGGAGTAAGTTAGTATATGTAAAGATTATTATTCACGAGTCTAGACTGAGAGATGATGATGGAGAAGGGCCAAAGGATGGGATGGAGGTGGCTGAGAAGATGAGCATATTTGAAGTAAGACTGCAATGAAAAGGATAGGGCTAGATATTAGTATGGAAGGAAAGCCACATTATACATAAGAGATCTATCTGATTTCTTATTACCTGGTTTCTTTCTATTTTTATGGACGTTAAACGACTATTCGATACCTGACAGATATGTCCGTACCAGATATGCGTTAGTGTGGCGGGGATAGAAAGGATGTTTCCAGATAACTATCCCTCCCATCATAGAATGGGGAGGGTGATTAGAGAGTATAAGCAAGTGAGTAGTGTAGTGCTGTCCAGGAACTGGAATAAAACTCGACGTATATGAGTTTAATCTGACTTTGAGTATCTTTATCTATTTGTGAAGTAGAACTTTTTGATGATGGGATAAGATTAGCTAGTCTGTGTAGAGAAGGGGGAGAGAGAGGAGGATAGGATCAAGACGTTTGAGTTTTGTATTGTAAGAGAGATGGATTGAGCTTGAAAGTGATATTAATGATGATGCGGATTGATATAAAAATCCGCTCGCGAGCTGAGGTGGAGTGTTATGGATATAAAGAATATTATATAAAAGATGGGTTACAAGACAGAGAGAAAGAGAAGTGGATAACTTTAAGGGACGTAGCCAAGTAGGATCCCTTGATGCTTTTGAGATCGTCACTTTAACACATGGGAGAATCGCTTTGTGTTCGATTTGTCATGTTACGTAGCGCAGATTTATCCGGAGACTGTAATCTGCGTGTAGTGGTTAATATTATGAAAGATTTCTAAAGAGATCACTATAAAAAATGGCCCCTGCGTTATCATGTATCCAAAGCAACTATAATGGGCGATCGTAGCCATATTACGAGATAGACTAGATGACTATAGAGAATGCATCAGGATATCGTAGAGAATCTCATGACTTAATCATAAGAATCAGACAGAGACAGAAGATATTATGATAAGAGAGTATGTCCTCGTGAGGAAAGTAGACAAAGCCTATAGGATAAACCAAGAATAGAGGCTCCTCTCAAATGCATTGTTGATCGCTAGTGAAATATAAGTAGTCTCCGGATGTTCGATGCATACGCAGGATACAAGGGAAAGCAGAGAGAAATTGTATATCCTCCTTGACAGCAGTTAGAGAGAGCATTGGGTACACCAATAAACGTGGAAAGTGCACAATGATGCTAGATATGAGAAAGCGTGGAAAACAGGAAAATACCAAAATGACAAACGGCCCAATACACTATCCGTTCTCATACAAGAGACCTTGAAAGCTAACATTGCCTACTCCCTTGAGGATACTTAAAATTCCAGAGAAGAAGTCATTGGTTGGAGAATTTCGTGGAGAGTTGGTCCTTGCTAATTGATGACTAGATGGAGTGTATTTTTGTCATTGACTCCTGATTAATATAAGGAGCACAGCTAAGAGAAAGATACAACATTTGTAATGTCGGCGGAAGAAAATAATGTGTAAGGAAAATATCAATTAAATGTAGTACTGAAAAAATATTATATCTTAGTTTATCAGTTAATTTGGTGTTTTTAAAACGCGGTAAAGGTTTTTCTATAAATTTAAGCAAAATTTAGTGGAGAATGCTGTAAAGAACATAGTCGTTTTGACTAGGTTGTCTGCGCACCAAGATACAGACTTGCAATCAATCTATAAATAGAGTCTGTTTCTAGTGACAAGGTCATAATGAGGCATAAATGTTTATACACATATATAGATCAGCGTCAAGTAGAAAAAGTGAATATGACCAAGTGTAAGAAGAGCATCTCGCACATAGGAGATATGATAATTAGAACATGCTCGAAAAGATGTCAGGGAAAGGAACAGAATAGAAAAAGTTATAGGAGGGAATAAAGAATTATGGGTTGGAAGAGAAGAGAATGAAAGCTATTTATCCATTAACAGTGCATCAGCAGACTCGGATTTATTATAGCGCCATGATATAAAGATAGGACGTAAGGTCTTTTAACAGGAAGAGAAGATCATATAAAATCAAAAATTCAAAGGCGGGATTATGTAGAAGAAAAGAGTATAATCTAAAATCTCCAGGACCCATTAGAACTTTGTAGCTGGATGGTAGCAGAGTGGACCGCGGAGTGTCGACGCGATAGGCTTTATATAAGTGTAGAGCTATGATAATTTTATTTTCGTTTTTGAAATATTTTATAAATAAAAATCTGTGTTTCTTTTGGAATAGATAAGATAAATAGTAGGCTAGCACATGCCATTGCGTGTAGGGCAAGAGAGACGTGATGGGTAAGGGGGTGTCTAAAGAGGATGATATACGTATAATAAGGTGAATATATTGTGTGGTTAAATTCACCAAGTCCTGATGATGAAACAAGATTTTCTAAAGTAAATTTTCAATAATTTAATGTATCTAGAGACCTGATAGAGCAGTGATACCCCATCTTGAGATAAAATGTTAATAGTCGATGCAATGAATTAAGTATAGAGTAGGGTAAGCATATATATACACAGATAGGAGAGAGTGAGACGCCACAGAACTACGTCTGTAGGAGTGCTCTAGGAGACAAGATGAGTGTGTAGCAGCTAGTACAGGGATCGAGAGAGAAGTACTAGGGAATACAGCATCACACTGTGGCAGATAGATATGAGTAAGGTAAAACGTCGCATGTGCATGAGACTGATGGAGAAGAGTTAGAGAGAGTAGATAACGAAGAGCATGGCAAGCGGAATAACATTCCACAGTTGCTGCATGCTCTAAGAACACACATTTACGCGAATAAACGTGGAGGCGAAAGTCGCTTGAAGTGAAAATTTGGGAGGCGGAGCGACCCTGGAAGATGAACGCTAGTGAGCACAGTCAGCAAGAGATCGGCCAGTACAAGGATGTGCAGTGAGGGAGAACCGAAGAGAGGAGCTTGAGGATGCCTCCGAGGAGAACCCGGACAGAGAGGAGGATGGAGATGCACATCTGAGGAGCCGACTATTGTGGGAGACGATTGGAGTAGGTGTCGGAAGTTGATTGGTCACAGCACGCTCAGGCATCGAGGCTAATGCACGTTGCGTACATGAGAGAGCGATGAAGTGGTCCGGACTTACGGCGATGTCGTAGGATAGATGTAGTTAACCTAACGGAGGTAACATAGCGAACCCGAGATCTGTCTACTCTAACGATTCAAGGCGTGCGTGTGTATAGTAGCCCGGCGACTGATTACTACTTGAGTAGAATTGCGAGGTAAGGAAGTTGATATATTATACTATATGATTATTTAGACAGATATATATAAATCTATCTTAATAGGACATATATTAATAGATATAGTGTATCCAATAATCATTGTCGATTTGTTTATCCTGCAAGTTGGGAGAAATTTAGTATAGATATAATAATAATATATAGTAATTATAATATGAATTAATAGGAGAGATATAGTAATATATAATATAATAGATGAAGAAATATATAATATAATATAATGATATAATACTATTATAATAATATAATGATATAATATAAGTATATATTATAAAGATATAATATATATATATGTATATAATAATATAATTATCTTCTTTCTTTTCAACCATGAAATCCTCTTTGCCCAATAGATTGTAAGGGATGAGGTTAAAGGGTATGCTGTACAATGCGATCGAAAAAGAAAATAGCAGAGTAGTATAGATGATTAATAAACATGAACAAAACGCGTAGAGCGAAAAGAAATAAAGCCCAAGCTACCTCGAACTTTACCCTAGCTCAAACCCTCTATGTACCGATTATAATTATATAGGATGTAATAGGAATAGCTCGGGTCTACAGAGACAGATAAATCCACCCTTAGAGTTCAATCATGAGAGACCGCGAGTATACGGACACATACCTTACATAACTATGTAGAGTATATATACGGATCAAAATGGTGAAGGAGGTTCATTCCCCTGGCCTACAGTGTGATAGGCCACATACCATGCCCCTATATAAAACATTACAAAACGCACACGCCATTCTCTCTATCATGCCACCTTATAATATTCTCGACTCTGCCAAACTCACCATTTCTCTCCTTACTTAGAGCAGACGTCGTTCATCCAGGACTCTACATCGCACTTTCTCTTCGGTCTCCCAGGTACAAGGTCGGTTACCCAGACACAAGTCTAACTTCACACATAGGATATACATCCGCTTAACCAACCCGACTATCATTACCCATCCGGTCGATTCCAAACATGACCAAACCATCTCAGACTAAACTTTCATTTATTAATCATGACTCAATTATAAACCCCTGTTCGTCACGACAACACACCACTATCTCTAGATACGTTCATTCCATCGATTTAAGAATTAATTCTTGTTCACACCTAGATGCCCCTATTAGAATTGTCCAGATTCTGCGAAAACCATACATTAGAACTTGAATAAGAATCAATATACTTTCTATATCCAAAGAACCATAGTCTCGAACGATCCATATTACAAGATAACAAACAGGTAACATATCAGTATACCCCTCATGAAGAGCTCAGCGCACTCAGAGACTTAGTCCCTTTACAATTCGAACAAACCAACAGATTAATGCACTCCAAAGCGGCAAACCTTGCGCCTTGCCAATTCCACACCAAGCCACTCTTACTACTACACTCATGCATCATTCCGTTGCCACGTTTCATTCCAACACAATTATACCCTATAGAGAATATATTATAAAAGATATATAAGGAGGTAGAATATTATAATGAGAACTGACAATAGAGAAGATAAATTAAGAGATAAATATATAAAATAGATATATATATATTATATATTAATATATTATATATAGATGAATATAATATATTATTTATGAATATATATTAATAAATTATTAAATATATATACTAGTTATTAAGTACTAATAAACTACAAAGTAGGAAAAACAGTCCGCTAACCGCAGCGGCAGTCCTAGCAACACTTTTAATGAACCTACTATACCTAACCGCATATGCCATGCCTAGCTAAGCAGTACCCGGTTAGTAGATAACCCGGCACCCGCACCCCCGCAGTCTCCCAATCACAATGCTCGACCTAAGCCGACCCTTCTGAAAAAAACGTAATCAAAATCTATATAACAGCAACTTCTTAGCATAACCCCATCCTGTAAGCTTACTACACAAAATTATCTACACATTAAATGCGAATGTTGAAAATGCAATGATAAACCGGGATTTTTCAATTATTTTGGGAGAATAAATCAGCACAGTCAAATAATCAAAATTGCGTATAAACCCTGTCCAATGAAATTTCATGTTACCAGTGTTATATTTAACAAGTAAATAAAAACAATAATATTAAAGTAGTAAATAGAATAACATATATTACTTATCACTAGGATATTTAAGTCAAAACCAGAAATTCACATATTAAAAATAAATGGAAAATTTTTGAAAAAAGTATTAGACAGGTAAAGATCCCTCCGGAACCATATTGAGAAAGGGAACCTAAAAAAGATCTGCATTGTGGGGAAATAAACACTCTTAAGGTGTTGAAAAATGGGATGCTAGAACGATACCGCAGTGATACGTCCATGATTTCAGGGACGATAACCTGGAAGATATTCTTAGAAGTGATGGCGAACATCGGGAGATATACACATGAAACTATGTTCAATAACATCTAATAAAGGCTAAAAAAAAATATATACTAATTCAAATCTTTACGGACTGTTCTATAAAATAAAAGAACAAGCGCGGTAAAAGGATAATATAATATATAATAAATGCTAAAGCGAATAATTATTTTATCAAAAAGAAGATTCATATGAAAAAACTAAATTTCCAGAGTTGTGTTCCGACCAAATTGAATAAAAAAGAAAAAAGAAGAAGAAGAAATATCATTGTCTTACATCTTGTCAAAAGTCAGGAAGTAATATGAGGAATATATATTGTTTATTTTCGATTGAATATGTGAATTCACGAAATATTTGTAGCCTTTATTAACTGGAGAATTTAAATTGTATACAATAATCAGGATCAAGTCAAGAAGAAGTAGATGGGGAATTATCTTATGTTTTCACTCTACCACTATATCATTTTAATCTAGAGATGTAACGTTAAATTATTAAATGCCAACAAACATAATTTTCATGAAATCTACAAATTTAAAGAAGTGAAAAAATGGGAAACCTTCAAAGCTTCACTTTCTAGCCCAACATAACGTAATTATCATCGTCAAGCAGAATGAGAACAAGTAAAAGACGGAGATAAAGAGAACTAATATTAATATCTATGCATTTATACTTCCATGGTACCTCAAAAACGACCAATATTTTTTAGCTAGATTCGTCTTAGATATTTCAAATGTGGAGACAAATTAGCTTCACAGGATCTCCGGACAAGAAAATCCTAAACATGTAAAGCTCCAGTGGGCAATGAGAAGTCAAAAGGCATAAGCACATCCCAGATAGTAGAGTGATTAGCACGTCATAGAAAAAGAACATGTAATAAAGGAAATATTCATATAATAGTGTTTTCTAATCCTAAAATGTCATAAAGCTCATATAACAGACAGAAATGATAAAATAATTAATTCCACTACAGCTAATTTGCTTAAGGTTAATAAAAATCTACCCAACAATATATTTTAAAACAGGAAAAAGAAATATAGTTTGCCTAAAAAAATGGGAAGGGGATAAACCAGCCAAGACAGAAGAATCAAGAGAGCGACCAGCAGACTGATAACCCTTGACTTCAAGCGGTCTTAAATGATTAGTTTTAAAAATAAAGATAAGAGGCTAAAAGAAAACTCAATGTAAAAAAATGAAAAAATCAATTTTTGCCAGAACAATGAAAAAAATCATAACGAACATTTTAAACTAAGAAATAATGCCATTCAGCTCAGCGAATATAGATGGGGATAAGGGGAAAAACTTTTACTGTCAAAACAAATCTTTATAAAAAGCATTAAATCATAAAGTTTACTCATTCCAGGCGTGTAGGAAAACCCGCTCATGTGAAAAAACTTAATATATATATCAGCGGCTATGGAACAGTTCAGACCATAGCAAATCCGTAAGTAAAAAGGTATAAATTAAGCTATATGCAAGCTAAAAGCACAGGTTAGGACGAAAAAAATTATGAGTGAAATGAAAGAGACAGTGAGAAGAGAGAGATAATATGCATTACTGCAAAAAGGTGAAATGAAAGTAGTCGCGCCCAATTATAAAACAGACTTCTGGGAAGAAAACCCATAATATGTGGAATCGTGATAGTGCGAAAAGAATTGGCAGAACATAACGAGAGAAATTTTATAACTATTCAAAGGGAAACCTAAGAGCAAGTTCGACCAGTTTGATTTATACCAGCTACCATGTTGGTCCATTATCCCGTATAAAATAAATGAAATTCTATTTTTTTAAAAGAGGAAGAAAAAATATTGAATAAAATATTCAAAAAAAAAAGAACCAGCCCTGGGTATAGAAGAGTCTAAAGATATGACAAAAAAATGAAACAAACAGAGGTTGATTCGGACCATGATTGGGACATACCAAAATTTGGTAACCTAATATTTATTTATCCCTTTTAATGCAGAAAAACCCAACAGTTGTACAATGAGATAAATATTAAATACCGAAATTTACCTCTTAAAATTGAAATAACAAAACATAAACCTTTCCCCTAAGTTGACGTAATTTATTGTTAAACCCTCCTATAACCAAATGTTCATCATAATCTCAGGCAGTACCAAGAGGAGGAAAAAATATTCCAAGCCGAAAAATAAGTCGGCAAAAAGACCAGAATATATATCACGAAAATAGATTTTCGGAAATGACAGGTAGATTAGGAAGCAGATAGAAACAACAGAGAACGTGAAACCCCGAATAGGATCCGTAATAAAACGCAAACCCAGTACTGCAGAATAATTTCTGCGCAACAATCCACTCCAACGTGAATATATAATAAAGAAAATCCAGCTATTATAAGTAGTAATAGAACCGGAGAATATAACGAGGAAACCCCGTATAAATAGTAAACCTAAATATATATATTATGATAATACCTATGGGAATTAAAAACCAATGGTCTAAATGATAATATATGTACCTATATAAATGTCTAAATTAATATAGGAAACCCTAAATGGTAATAAGCTAAATATTTAGTCGCTACTGGATCAAGGCGTAGCTACCGTAAGAGTATAAATATAATAAGTATATGAATATGATATATATGATATAATATTATATATATATATATTATAAAATATTAATTATATATTATATTATATATATATAATATTATATATTAATATATTATATATATATATATATATCAGTAATCATAAATATTTAGATTTATGTATAAATTTAATTAGGTTACGTGTAAGGGGCTATGTATATAGGAGAAGGGAAAATAAAGGTGGATTACGGAATATATAAGAAGTGTATATATATATTAGGTATATATAGATAATTAAGAGAGTGAGAAGAATCATTAATATTAATGATAAACTAATATAAATATAACAGGTTCATGTCCTCACTTACACTTACATTATGGATAAATTAAGAGTAAGTATTCTATAGTCCTAAGAGGCCACTCGCAAGTAATAATCAGTTGAATTATATGATATATATATTATAAAAATATATATTATATAATATATAAGAGAGATATATAAAATTATATAAGATAAGAAGATTATATATAGATATAGAACTAAGTTTATCTGAAAAACTTGTCCGAAACATAAAATCATATAGGCCCGGAGCCAGATCTGCAAGACATAGCAGCTCGCGTACGTCTGAGGCTCAAGCAACTTAGAGCAGCATCCGCACGTTCCTGCATAGTCGGGGCATCCGCTGTAGCTAAAGTAGGACCCTCATTCATAGCTGATAGAAAGTAGGCTTCAACATTGCCGGCACGCATCCTGCAAATGTCGAGTCGAAATAATGAGAAGCAACCGTGCAAGGTTGCAAATCATCAGAAGGCAAGAGTTAAAAAAGTAAAAAAGTGAAAGAGGGGGTTGAATGTTACTAAAGGGCCATAATGAATGATAATAATAGATTTACTAAGAAGGATGTTTGAGAAAGATAATAATAAAGTAAAGGAAAAAAGAAAATCAATAAAAAGGAGTGCATAACGTAGTGAAAATAGACAAGATGAGTAAAATGAAACAGTTTTTTAAAGGAGGATGAATATAGAGGACTTGGGAAAATATAAAAGGGAATAGTGTAGAACTATTAAAGCGCAAGAAGGTAAAGCGCGAGAAGGACTGCGACGACTTAACAAAACATAAGTGGTATCTCTTTCAAATGTAGGGCTCCATCCCTATGGACCAGTGGCCCACAAACCATACCGCGCCTTCAATACAAATAAATCCATCGAAACCCAATTCGAATATTAGAAATATTGGCACCTACTCGCCTCACCTCTGCCAACACTCACACATCGCATTTCCATACAGACATTCCCATTTTATTATGAACGTCTATCCACTTTTTATTTGGTCTGATGATAGATATTAAACCCAGGATACATACTACACCCCTATATACATTCAACGCTTAAACCAGATACCGTACTGTCATTCATCCTCTCGATGTGAACCCAAAACCCAGTACTTAATACAAATTCTTCCTTAGAATTAAGTATACTTCATTCAATTTTACACAAACTTCTCTCCAGACAGCAGGAACAGCAAACGATGCGCCTAGCAGGCCGTAATGAATTTCCTACATGTTTAATAGTCACGACCAAATTTCTCACACCTAAACACGAATCACATAAGAGATGTCCACAAACTCATGAAAACTAGAGTTACGGACTCATAAAATCTATATACCTAGCTCATAAAAGTGAGGTCACAAAAGAAAATTAAACGAGGACAACGAGAAAAAAAAAAAACATGATACAAAAGCAATTTTTCAAATTAAACCCTAAAATAACAAATTTTAATAAAAAAAAAGAATACGAAAGAAAAGAAGGAATAACAAACAATAATAATTACATTCCTCATATTTAAAATAAACCCATAGCTCACTACAAGTAAAATTATAAGTGCCTTATTGTATAATTCTGAAGACCGAATAAGGACCAATAAACTTTGCAGACCTAGCCACACGTTATCCTAACCGAATTCACCAGACTTCAACCTATACTACACTGACATGCATTCAAATCGCATTCGTTACTTTATCATTAACAATATTAAAATAGAAATAGATAGTAATAAAAAACTGAAGAATAATAAACTTGTCACAAAAATTGTCATGCAACAGTAATCCAAACATTACTTCACATACCGCTAGGACTTCAAAAATCAACTGACGTTACCATTCGAACACATAAATTTACTTCTATACCTTAAAACTTTGGGTTTTCTTTCAAACTACCTACTGTAATTTACGAACACCTTTTCGCCAGAACCCGTATAGATCTAGACCTAATAACCTTCTTCAAAGGCTAGTTCAGTAATTCACCACGACAACAAAGACCGAAAAATCAAATCCAGAGAATACAATATAGCAAAGAAGAGTTACCACTTCATAAACTCTCTGGCTCGTTTTTTCCAGTTTTATAACACCCTCCACGACTAACTTAACTCAATATCTTTCAACATTCACGCAACAATCCAGATACACAGAATTGAATTAAGCCAAGGAGACATAACAAATCCCTGCCCTCACTCTGCTAATTAAAATTAAACATTCAGTCAAATCAACTCCCATTATTCTTCAAACAACTTCACTATCGAACAGTGACTTAGTTGATATCCAGAATCAGAAAATCCTAACCACCTAACGTAACGCAGAGAATAAAATATCGTATAAACAAGAAGCCCCAGAGCTTGCTTATTAATTCTGTCATACGCACGTACTGTTGCAAGTCCATAAAAGTAAAATAAATTATATGTCTGCTCATCATTATGATTGGTCAAATTTGGTATTTATATTATTATGTATATAGCGAAAAGAAATGCGAGAAACTTAAGAAGCGTTCCTTGTTTGATGTTGATTTGAGTGTCTTGATCCAACGAGGCAGTCCTGGAGATGATAGGCATCTCCGGCGCAGACGCGGGCGCAATTAAGGGAAGCACTATTGAGCGTGAAGGAAAAGGCGACATGGGTGCTGTGGTGAGGTGACATCTCCAGGTATGGGGCATAGGGGAAAAGAGGCAAAAAGTGGATAAGTAATATAAATGACCACGGAGAGCGTTAAAGTATAAACATTCCCAAGAAGAATGATCGTATTATAATTATTTAAATTAGAGATATACAAGAAATTGGTACGATTTTGGTATTTGGAAAAATCCGCGGAAGCTGAAAAGAGTGGTCTGCGAGGAGTGGAAGGGGAGATAGATATGACTAATTGACGAGCTACAGAATATATCATTGCTGCTGGCGCCTAGGAAGTTTAGCCTGGAACGGAGTATGGCGGTACCTTTCACAGGTCCATACGGTTAGATCAACTCCTCGAGCAGGAGAGTAACCAGTACAGGACCGAAAACTATTCTGTAGACAAACACTGGCCCGTAGTTCCAATATCATTGAAAAACGCCTCATGGGACCCCGGCCGCGATGGTCAGATCGGGGCAATGTTCGCCATACTGGGGGTGCCCGAACGGGCTCCCACCCATCATAACCCAATCCTTGCAAAACAGTGAATATATGACGAGAACGAGATAGTGAGTGATCGAATTTTTTTTGATATATAATAAAGTATTATCGTAAACAATATATAATAATTCCTTGTTTAACCAGGTAAAACGTATAAAAAAAAATTAATAATATGTATAATTTCTTCTTCTAAATAAACTGTATATTTCAGGTAGGAGATTATTGGATGTTTGGAAGAATCATGCTTAAGTGGTATTACCAGCATTAAATTGCAAGATGATTTAAATTTGAAGAAATAATTATTAGAAGAGGTTTAAAAAAAAATGTAAATGGAAAAATGGCTGATGGCTATTATTTTTATTTATTATTCCTAAAGTTATTATTAGGCTGAGATCTCGTAAGGTTTTGTAGTTTGTGGTAATAATAACATAAAACAAAATGAATATTGATAGTGATTAAAGGCGTTAATCTATATAAAATTAACTAAAATATATTTAAAAAATTTGCTAGATGTTTGATAAACTTTGTTTACAAAAAATTATTTAACAATAACTTTTCTTTACATCTAAATTCTTGAATAAGCATTTACTGATATGGATTTGGTAGTTAGTCCACCAACTTTTAATTAGATTATGCCCAAAAGTGAAATTCGTAAAATACGAATAAGTATTAATATATGTTGATTGATTATGTAAATGTTGTCCGAATACTTATTACTTTGTTTCAATGGCTGGAGATTAGGGACAGATTAATAATAAACCTAAAACAATACGACGTAATTTCAGTTAGAACAATTATGTAATGATACAAGTGAAAAATGCTTTGGTTGTAAAAAGTAAATGTGCGCAATTGCCTTATTATTGATTATGAAGAAGGAGAGCATAAAGCTATTTGATGTTGAAAAATTTTGGACATTGAAGAGGTATGGGACAAATATGTAATTAGAAATATGGATTATGATTATGCATAATGAATTAATTTATGATCTTTATAGATATAGAATAAAGAAATGTGTCACTGATAAGATAAATTATTTAGGAGGTGTTAGTTTTATACTGAGATGGTGCGTGATATTTATCAATAATACTTTAATAATTAGATTTTAAACTAATAAGGTTTAAATTAAAGAAAAGAATATAAAACATATAAAATATAAAGATATAAGATTGATCGAGATTGAGAAAGATATAAGAACGGTATAATATAAAGATATATATATATATATATAAGAAAGATTGTAAGCTGATAAATAAAGATATAAATTTTTAATAAATTATTAATTTATAGCACCAAACAATCAACATACTAGATATGTCTTTATTAGATAAATTTAATGTCAATGATTGCACATTATATATAGAATTATTTGTATTATATTAAATATATATATAACTATATATATATATATATATATATATAACATATAGAAACATAATATATATATTTAGACTTTCCTACAAATTATTATTAACGTCACTTTCTATTTATATATTAAAAAAAATCTATATATTATAATATACTTAGGATGGATTATAATTGTAATCGAAATAGAAATAAATAAAATATATATATATATAAAATAATATATATTATAATAATTAGTTATATATAATATTATAATATAATTATCTTGCTGTTCATTAATAAAGTAAATATGCAATGAATTTTTAGAGTAGTTATGGTTATGAAAATTAATTAATATACTTTTATACTAATCATGCCAAAATTTAAAACAATCTTTTTCTTAAATCTAGAACTTCAATTTTTTATCCAAAGATTTTCCGAGAATACAATGGTTTAAAAAAAAAAAAAAAAAAAAAAAAAAAAAAAAAAAAAAAAAAAATTTTTTTGAATATCCAAAAAATTTTTTACCCTCTTACATTTATTCTAAATATACATATTATATATATATAAATATATAAATTACTTAATAATATATATAATAATATAATATAGTATATAGATATAATAATATAATATAATATATATATATAATATATATATATATATATAAATATATATAATTTAAATATAATTTATTAAAACTGGAGAAAAAAAATTTCACAATTATTGTTGAATATTTTATTTGAAAGAATAAGAACTAATATTTTATGTGTCTATCATTGATATATAAATAGGAAAGAAAAGAAGGACATAATACTCTGGAGAGGAGCACATTCTATTTATAGAAGATACAGTACATTTAGTATTTCCATAAAAGCCTGAGGCAAAAATTAAGAAATTATAAATTTCCGATATCACTTCTTCCTTAACATTCTCTAACTTATTGATTTTTTTGATCGTTTTGCAATAATATACTCGCGCGAGAGTACGGGAACGCAACCGATTATCCAGACAAGCTGAATATTTGAATATAAAATGCTTGTAAATGTCTTATTGCTTATATATATATATATAATAATATATAATATATATACTATAATATATATATATATTATATATATATATTATATAATATTGATATATAATTAAACGTTTATATAATGTAAGAAAGTATATACCAAATATATATATATATAATATATATATATATAATATATATAAAATACTATATATATATATATATATATATATAATATATATATATATATATAATATAAATATTTTTATATATATATATAGTATATATATATATATATAATATATATAGTTCCCTCTCCCAGTTAGATCTTAAAGTAAGGTTGTCTTTGATCTTGTGGTGGAAGCCATGAAGAAAGGTTCCTGGGTTTTCATTGGTCTACGACAGATACTGCAGGTTGACCAAACCTTTCGCAGAAGCCGAGTATTTATTACATGAGCAAGCAAAGAACTTCACTAATGTACTTATTTAGGTTTGAGTTAGGCGAAGCTAAGCGTAAAGAGAGAATAGTTCACATTCTCCTTCCCCGATAAGCCTGGACCTTGGTAGTGTCTCTTACCAGCGAGTGTTCTTCTACCTCTTGAGCAACGGAAAACTCTCATCATTGCAAGGTGTTTCTTTTTATAATATATACTGAATGAGGAGTGAGAGAAAATTTCAGAAGAAAGGAATATCTGCTAATAGGAAAGGCACAAGAAGTTTCATGAGATTGTTTTAATGAATGAATGAAAAATAGAAGTTGAGATGAAAACATGAAATAGCTTACTAAGGTTAGAGAACGTACAATTTTTGAGGATCACAGGGGAATATTAAAGGAATCGTACGCTCTTTGTGATAATGTTAATAAACAGAGCAGAAATCATCTATCCAGAAATAAAAGATTATAATTATTAAAATATTTATTAGAAAATACTTAATCAAGATCACTTAAATAATAAAAGCCTTTTTCAACTATTTAATTAAATAAATGAAAAATAAGTAGCCATAAAATAAATTTCAGAAAAAATAATATATA
The DNA here is from genome assembly GCA_015478945.1 of Trachelipus rathkii. Taxonomy (NCBI): domain Eukaryota; kingdom Metazoa; phylum Arthropoda; class Malacostraca; order Isopoda; family Trachelipodidae; genus Trachelipus; species Trachelipus rathkii. Next base: position 49,326 of record JABUQX010112932.1, on the reverse strand, counting down.
CAAAAAAACATTTTTTTAAATAAAATACTTTCAAATCCCAAATAGAATTAAAAAATTTCTGTTCTCGTAGCGCTGTGGTTTTTTAGATTTGTATTACATGCTGCCACTAATAAGTAAATTATTGTAATGCCTTGCTTTCATTTACTTTGAGAGCTTTTTTCTTGTAATAATTGTTGGAGGATATTGTGGGTGCAATTAAGGCTGCAGTCCTGCTCATAACTTATTTGCTCCGCTCTAATTGCATTCTTTACTGCCACTTATATTTACGAATATTAATGGACGCTGTATTTTTAGGTGTATTACTGTTAGAATAAATTCGAAAATAAGCAGTCCATTATTTAGATATTTTGGGCACATCCGCAGTCGCTATGGTAGAGCCGCCACTTATATATATAATATATATATATATTATATATTATATATATATATATATATCATATATATATATATATATATATATATATTATATATATATTTATTTTGTGAGAATTTGTTATAAAATTTTTAAAAAAATTAAATAAATATTATATATCTAAATATATATATAATATATATATATATAGATATATATATATATATAATATTTATATATAAAATATATATATATAATTATATATAAAATATATATATATATAATATATATAAATATTAATATAGTATAATATATATAATATATATATATATATATATATATATATATTTATATATATATATATATATATATAGTTATTATATATATATATATATATATATAATGGCGTTCACACTCGCTAAACCCCTGATTTGCAGGTAGAGAATGAAAGTAAAGGCCAGAGTTAATAAATATTGCTTGGACAAACTTTCTTTGTGTGAGACGCTTTGTGAAAAATCTTGAGAGTATGGCGCCACAGACTTTGCGAGGTTGGCCAATATATGATATTGTTCTGAAGGCTCACCTATTTGTAACATTTGAGAGTCGTGGTCGTATTGTTGGGAAACACCTGATAGTTCTTGTTAGCCGCACAGCTACAGTAAAGTACAGACAGTACAGCTACAGTACAGTACAGTACAGTAAAGTACAGAACAGTACAGTACAGTACAGTATTGGTCATTAACACAGTGGAACAACGTTTGTTTATCGACCGTACCTTACTGGAAAACTGAGCCATTACAGGTCTGCAGCGACAATCTGACTATAAACAATTTGGGGTCCGGAAACCACATGCAAAGTCTCCATTCAAATTATTGGCGAAGAAATTCGAAAACAACGGTAACTTTTGAATGTCATGGAGGAGGCAGTCCAAAAACTTCGAGAAAGAACGGTTCAAGATTATGAAAACAGATTGCTGGCTCTCCACGTAAGTCCTTGCGTTATACTGTCACAGAAATGGGAGTTTTTTCCAGAAGTAGCATGCCAACGTGATCAAAGGAAGAAAAGTGTGCATGCCTACTATGTCACGTTGTGCCAACACAAGCGTGTATCGCAGCCCAAGCCAAGGACTCTAATGCAACTGAAAGACAACATTCGCAGGAAATTGACCCGACTCCCGATAGTTGGCTGCAGCCTTCCGTAATAATGACAAGCGTGTGATGCGAAGGCATGCTTGATGCTAAAGCGATCAACTTCCAATATTTGCGTGATGTTATCACCCTTCTCACACACCAGGGTATGTCCGTTCCAAATGTACTAAAGCTGAGCGTTACTTCCATTTTTATAACCTTAGTGTTGATAACTCTAGTCAACTGGGACACGGAGTCCACTATACATGCGCACCAAGCGATGTAAAATCGTCAAAGATTTGATTTTCAATTGCTTTTGAGTATATTTGCAGATATTTTTTCTGTTACACAAATGTAAATATTTGATACTTACAAACAAGATTCATCTGAAAAATCCTTTTGCTTGAATTAACAATTATTAAATTATAACTACTCTTCAAAATAAGAAAGATAAGTTTGATGAATTTTGGCCACAAGTCGAACGTTTAAGTCTCCCTATCAGAAAAAGAAAAGAATCTACTATGAATATAAAAACTACCTACAGAAGATTATTTATAGAAATTTTGGATTCTTCTTCCAGGGCAATTGAAATTAGATTCCATAACTTAAGGAATATAAGATTCCTCGAACTTTTTGATTCTACGAATCACAAAGTAAATAAAAAAAGATTTCCTGATCTTGCGCTTAAATCATTTCTAAGATAATTTTGACCCCTTCTTTGACAGTCACCACCGCTTGAAAAATGAGCTCTTAGTTCTGTACACTGATGAAGATATGAAAGGAATCAATTTATGATTTACTTCGTTATTTAAAAAAATAACGAAATAGATGAAGTTCTTCAAAAGCTTACCAAACTGAACGAGTTGACCCTTCCAGCTACATCAAACTACTTTCATTCAATTTACTTACCTCACATATGAATACTTTACATCGATACGCAATGCTATGAATGTTTGTGCAAAGTTCTGCATTGTTGAAATTGTTCAAATTTAGTATATTAAAATAGTACCATAAGACATTTTATTTATTTTCCTTTTTAATATTTTACAAAAAAAAAATTTAAATTATAATGAGAAAAAGTAAAAGTAAAAAATTTATATGTATATCTATTAATATTTTTTTCAACTTCGCTTTATAAAAGTTAATTTTATTGACTGCTATATTAACTAAACAATATATATATATTAATATATATATATATATATATTATATATATACTAGTATATATATATATATATACTATATATATATATAGTATATATATAATATATATATATATATATATATATATATATATATAATATATATATATATATATAATATATATATATATATATATATATATATATATTATATATATATATATTAGTATATCATATATATATAAGACTCCAAGATATGGTATATGAGACATTCAAAAATTTCATATGGAACTTAAATATAACATGTAATGGGTTGTACTTTGGCGTTGCATAGTATTATTGCAAGAAATAACAATATTATATATTGATGATGTTAAAAAAATTATTTCATTGATGTTTCAATTACAGCCAAATGATCGTAGAAATTTCACTCCTGAGAGGAACCGGGGTTGATGAAAAATTTTATGTCAACTTGATATAATTTTTTATTATGTAAATAAAAAGAGATTTCCTGATCTTGCGCTAAATCTTTAGAAAAGATAATTATGGGCCCATTCTTTGACAGTGCACGCTTGAAAATGTGACATCTAGTTCTTCTGCACACTGATGAGATTTGAAAGGAAAACCAACTCCTGAATTACTTCGTTATTTGAAAAAATAAACGAATTAGATGAAGCTCTGCAAGAGCTTACAAAACTGAGCGAGTTAGCATTGACCCCTTCCGCTACAGCCTGCCGCAGCTTGAGCCCCTTCATTTTTTTTAATTTAAAACGAATTCATACCTACACACGAAATGCGCAAGAAGAAGAAAGACTTTTCTAGCTTTATTATAGACAACATTGAGAAAATAATCTTAAAAGAAATAAAAAAACACTGCATTCTACCAACAAGTAATAGATTTAATTAATCAGAAAATAGAAGAATAGAATTAACATATAAAACAAACGTAAATAACATATATATATATATAATATATATATATATATATATATATATAATATATATAAATATAAATATTATATATGGATATAGGTTGAGTTATTAATATATATATATATATATATATATATATATATATATATATATATATATCAGTGGCGTACCTGAAAGAATACACTTAGATAGGCAGAGTTTATATATATATATATATATATATATATATATAGCTATAATCGTCATCGGCAAAAATTTCATAATCGTCCCATCACTAATATATATATATATATATATATATATTATATATATATATATATATATATATATATAGTCCAGCGTTTGGATTATTCCGACATATGTATCTAAAAAAATACTTTTAATACTACAGTAAAAAGGATACATTTTTCGAAATCAGCGTAAAATGGTAGCCCTGAAACGTATAATTAATGTAATAAATGAGTAATAAATAACAATTAATATGTTCGTGTAAAATGTTAAATTCTATCAAAAAATCTGCAATCTCTAAAAAGAGTTCATTATAACGGGGTCATAAATTTGTAACGGGGTTTGTAACGGGGTTTGAATAGCAAAATCTCTTCTCGTCCAGAAAAATTTAAATTAATATATTATATTATATTAAGTATATATATATATATATAATATATATATATATATATATATATATATATATATATATATATATATATATATATCTATTATTATATATATTATATATATATATATATATATGTATATATTATATATATAT
>JABUQX010112932.1:30000-35000 GCA_015478945.1 Trachelipus rathkii | reverse complement strand
TAAATTATGATATGTAATGTTCTATGTAATTATTGTAGGTAATGGACCAATCTATGCATATTTCAAGTTTGAAGTCATTTCCCAAAAAATTCTGAATTATATGAAATTGTTGGAAAGACTTACAATTTTAAAATTTAAAAAATTCTGAAAGAATGACTACAGTCACAGAAAAACACCAGAAAACAACGTTTTAGAGGGCAAAAAAAGCTACATGTTGGTGTTTATATAGTCAAAATCGGCTGAAAATTCCAAATTTTATGTCCATTTTTAGGTGGGGCTGAAATTGGGGACCAGCCCCAGCCAAATATTGGATCCTCCCCCTTCAAGAGAAAGGCAAAGAGATATCGAGGAATCCTATCCTTAATGTTAAAAGGTGGTTATAGTTTTTGAACTGAGGCATTTTAAGAATGTCAATATGGACAACCAGAAATTTGGTCGATAAGTTTCATATGGAGGCTTATTTTGAGGAAAGATTTAGATCTCTGACTCGCATCAAAACTTCGAACAAATTGTTTTACTTATTTTGACATATTTTATCAGTATTTTCTAGGTTATTTAAATATTCTGAAGTTGTATATCAGTTTTTTGTGCTGCTTGCAGTTCTTTGTAGTTAATCTTGCATTGAAATAGCTTAAATACTTCATTTGGAAATATTGAAAATTGAAGCAAGCGCATAACAGTCATCTTCTTTTTAAAAATTCTGCTGGGGTTGAAAGTTTTGTGTAACCAAGACCTCGTCACAGGGTACATCTGGAAGGACTTCTGCATCAGATTTCTGAACTCCAAGTTGGAGAGACGGCCTTTTTTCTCTAACTAGGCTCATATTTCCTGCAGAAGCGGAAGGAGTGGGCAAGTTCGATGACCATTCAGAAAGTCTTTGAGCTCGATTTCTACTTTGAAAATCTGCAAAGATATTTTCTTCTGATTCATTATAGTGTTCAATCAAATCATACTCAGACAAGAAAGTTAAGTAACCTTGCTCCCTTACTAGCAAATGAATAGTGTCAGTTTCATTTTTTAGGAGACTTTGTGACAAAAAGGTTATCAAAAACTCCCTTTCTTCCTTCTGATATATGCTGAAATTTCTTAATTGTTTTAACCAAGGCAAAGAGTTCCTTTCTGTATATACTGTACTCTATTTCAGTTGGATTCAACCGAAAACTGAAAAATCCCAGCGGAACTATTTCTTTTATTATTCTCATTAGAAACTGTTACGGCAGCCAAGGCTGTCTGATTAGCATCAGTAAAAATGGATATTTGGCACTATTAGAAGGAAAACCCAAAGGTATTGCAGTTTTGAGGGCCAATTTGGCCATATTAAAGACTACTTCTGCTTCAGGGTTCCATTTTATTCTACATTTAAAGTATGGTGCACATTTGAAAAAAGTGAGAGGAGGAGAAACAATTTCGGAATTTCTGAGAAAAGAGGAGCGGAAGTAATTTAAACTACCTATAAAAGAATGTAGATCTTATTGGTCTTAGATTTTGAGATGTTCAAAAAATAGGTAGTTTTGTCATCATTAGGGATCATCAAGGCCTCAGACACATCAAAACCTAAATAGGTAACTTGATATTGTCCAGTTTGGCACTTATCAGCATTTAAGTCTTAAATGAAAAGTTTTTAACCAGTCCAATGCCATTTGTAGGACTACGTGCTCATTATAAGTAATAGAAGCAATTAGAATATCGTCAATGCATTTAAAAATGTTAGGAATTTAAAAACAAAATGTAAAGAAATGTACTTCGTGAAACTAGTAGGGCCGAAATGAAACCCTTCGACGATGCAATTAATTATAGGAGACTCTGCCAAAAGTGCTGTTGATCGTCAAATGCTTTCTTCAATTTGGATAAACTTTAAGATGATAAAAGGCTTTCTTGAGTTTCAAAGCAAAAAAGACTGCACCCATGGAAGAGGCTGATGAAGTCATTGTAAGTTAGGAAGACTGAAGTTGTAGCGACCCACCCGCCCAAGAGTGGGTGTGAGGGGAAAGTACCCAGGAATTTATTAATCTGCCTATCTTCTCCTTTGCCTTAAAATATAGACAAATAGGATTCTGTTACTTTTAATATTTATTGGAGGACCAAGTACAGTAAACTTATATGGGATTAATTTTTTCAGCAGGGATAAGAGGAAATTTTCAAACTCTCATGTTTTCACCCTTAATACTAGAATCACTGTTAAATTATTTTCATATGTCTTATTATTACAAACATTTTTATTTAACTCATAAGGGGTATTGTTCAGGTAGTTACCCCTGGGGATTATTATTATTATTATTATTATTATTATTATTATTATTATTATTATTATTATTATTATTATTATTATTATTATTATTATTATTATTATTATTATTATTATTATTATTATTATTATTATTATTATTATTATTATTATTATTATTTTTTATTATTATTATTATTATTGATTATATTCATTATCATTATTATTATTATTATTATATTATTATTATTATTATTATTATTATTATTATTATTATCGAATCCACCATAAATATCGTTAAACAAAATTTGGTAATCAACTAATAGAATAATATAAAGAGAATGCAAAGAAGGTAATTTAGGAGAGAAATCAAAAATTGCATAATTTATTCCTCTTGATTTGGGCAGCACTTCAAAGCCGTTTACTTGTATAGCATCACAAGAGGATCCCGTACATCCATTAATAATTCGATTACTAAAATCTAGAAAAATTCATATTTAGTTAAAAAAAATCTATACCTAGTATGTTCTCAGTTATATTTGCCAATAAAAAGAGGTATATGGCTTGTACCATCAAATGTACCATTCTATACCTGCTTCCTTGGCATCTGCTAGCATTTTCAATAAATGTTTAATGGTAGCAACAAATCGTACCTTCCTTTCAAAATTCTGAAGGTGACCTGCCTCGTGGAGAACGACCTCTGATCCTGCCATTAGCATTGCGAGCCAGTTGTAGCTCCAGTCTATGCATTTGTGAAGTACGTCTCCATCTTAAATAATTCAGTAATTTAACTGAATATGAGAGCTAAATCTCTGCAGGAAATACTATCAACATGTACAGGTGATGGTTTTTAAATTTGGTAGGCAGGAAGGAGTTCACTGCATTGACAGAGGTATCTTAATAGAGTAGTAGCATATTAAGTTGTCCTTCAATAAAAACATTAGCCATTTGAGCCAATTTATGAATGTTAGCGTCCTCTTAATATCGTTAATATGGGAACTAGGGTTTCTGGGAGGACACGAAGAATCGTCAATTTCAATAGTTTTTCATTCTGACGTTGTAGCATCTGGAAACTTCGGTCCCCTAACGATGTTCGGGCTCGGTTGAGGTAGGCAGGGGTTTTCACACCGGGTTTCAGTTTCTGCTGAAATAAAGTTTCTGCTTTCTCTTTATCTAAAAGTGTATTTGTCTCTGTTACTAGAGACACCAGTTCATCATACGTTTGGCCTGTGATGGGAGGTCGTATTCTTGGAGTTATTGGGAAAGCTAGGAGAGGCCCAAGTAGTAGGACCCTTTCAATGAGGTCTTCTTCAAAACTAATTTGAAATAAAAGTTTTATCTTGCCAATCCATTTCCAACATTCCTTCTTTCAATATGTATAATATTCTGCACAGAGAGAGTTTTTCGAGGTTTTCGATAAGGTTCTGGAGATTGGCTGAGAGAATGGTTATTCACACCCTCACCCGATATGCACTGGGATTTGGGCTGGGATGTTTGCTGGTTACTTCTATCTACTGCATGGTTATCGGTTTGACCAGCATTTGCTTCAATTTCTTCAACAACTACATTATGTATTGAAATACCAGATTGGGAAGTGTCTAAATTTTGGTGAGAAGTCCCATCCCTATTTCTTGCTGAAGGCTTCTTAATAATTGATGTTTTCACCAACTAGTCCAAAGGAGAGGTTGTACGTAGAAGCTTAGGCGTACTTAGCCTACTTTACTATTAAGTATGTTTATTTGTGTAATTGGTCTCATGGCTTATAAAATCTTAGCCTAATTAGCAAAAAGACTATAAAGGTTTTTATTAAAATTATAATTATTTTAGCTTGTATGGAATATTTATTCAACGCAGTTTCAAAAAAAAAAAATAAGTAATTTCAATTTATTATCACTCTTATAGAATTACACTCTCATTTTATTTCTTTATTCATTTTATTGTACTTTAATCTATGGTAAGCACACTGAGGTAGTTAAAATACACTATCACCATCTATTCTTTTGTATGGTAAAAATTATTTGTAAATAATTAATCATAACTAATACTTAAGTTTTGTTGTTTTGTTTAATTATTTTACTTATCTATTTATAAATTATAAATCTATTCATCTAGACCAGAGTTCCCAAAAATTTTTGTCTCGTAGACCACTTGCCATGTTTTTCGGTTTTGGGTAGACCCCCTGCTTACCTGATATTGATTTTTTGTTAAAACATATATATATATATATATATATATATAATATTATATAATATTTTGTTGAATAGCATTTATTTGAAGACCTATTGTAGAGAATATCTATATACTATATATATATATTATCTATCGTATAATATATATATATATATATATATATAAATATATATATACTATATTATATATATAATATATATATATATATATATATATATATATAGATAGTATATATATATATATATCTATATATATTATATATAATATGTATATATATATATATATAATGTATATATATATAGTATATTTATATATATATATATATATATATATATATATATATAATATTATATATATATATATATATATATATATATATATATATATATATATATATATATATATATATAAATATTAATATATAATATATATATATAGATATATATATATATATATATAATATAATATATATATATATATATATATATATATATATATATATATATATTAATAATATATCTTATATATATATATATATAGCCCAAATGAATTATAACATGACTAATGCGAAATATCCCTCTGTCCC
>JABUQX010112932.1:25000-27500 GCA_015478945.1 Trachelipus rathkii | reverse complement strand
TTGCTAATTAGGCTAAGGTTTGTATAAGCCCATGAGACCAATTACACAAATACATACGTTAAAGTAAAGTAGGGCTAAGACGCCTTAAAGCTTCTACGTACACCTCTCCTTTGGACAGGTGTGAAAACATCAATTATTAAGAAGCCTTTCAGCAAGAAAATAGGGATGGGACTTCTCACCAAAATTTAGGACACTTCCAATCTGGATTTCAATACATAATGTAAGTTGCTTGAGAATTTGAAGCAACATCGCTTGGTCAAACCGTCCATAACCATGCAGTAGATAGAAGTAAAACCAGCAAACAATCCCAGCCCAAATCCAGCTGCATATCGGGTGAGGTGTGAATAACCATTCTCTCAGCCAATCTCCAGACCTTATCGAAAACCTCGAAAAACTCTCTCTGTTGCAGGAAATCATTATACATATTGAAAGAAGGAAATGTTGGAAATGATTGGCAAGATAAACTTTTATTTTCAAATTAGTTGAAGAAGAACCTCATTGAAAGGGTTCCTACTACTTGGCTCTCGTAGCTTTCCCAAATAACTCAGGAATACGACCTCCCATCACAGGCCAAACGTATGATGAAACTGGCGTGTCTTAGTAAACAAGACAAATACACCTTTTAGATAAAGAGAAAGCAACAACTTCTCACTCATTCAGCAAGAACTGAAACCCCCGGTGTGAAAACCCCTGCCCTACCCTCACCGAGCCACGAAGCATCGTTAGGGGGACCGAAGTTTCCAGCATGCGTACAACCGTCAGGAATGAAAAACTATGAAATTGCAGACGACTTCTTCGTGTCCTCCCAGGAAACCCTAGTCCATAATAAACGATATTTAAGAGGACGCTAACATTCAATTAAATTTGCTCAAATGGCCTAATGTTTTTAATTGAAGAGGACAACATTAATATGCTTACGTACTCTATTAAGGCATACCTCTGTCAATGCCAGTGAAACTCACTCTCCTGCCTACTCAAAATTTTAAAAACCATCACCTGTACATGTTGATAGTATTTCCTGCAGAGATTTACTCTCATGTATTCAGTTAAAATTACTGAATCTTATTTTAAGATGGGACTACTTCCACAAAAATGCATAGACTGCGAGCTTACAACTGGCTCGCGCCAATGCTAATGCAGGATCAGAGGTCGTCTCCACGAGGAGTCACCTCAGAATTTTGAAAGGAAGGTACGATTTGTTGGCAGACCATTAAACATTTTATTGAAAATGCTAGCAGATGCCAAGGAAGCAGGCTATAGCAATGGGACATTTGATTGCGTACAAGCCATATACCTCTTTTTATTGCAATAAATCAACTGAGAACATACTAGAGTATAGATGTTTTTTTAACGTAAAATATGAATTTTCTAGCGATTTTAGTAATCGGAATATAATGGATGTACGGGACCTCTTGTGATGCGTATACAAGTAACGGCCTTGAAGTGCCCCTGCCAACCGAATCAAGAGGGTTAATAAATATGCAATTTTTGATTTCTCCTCCTAAATTACTCTTCTCTTGCATCTCTTTATGATTATAATTCTATAGTGTATACCAAATTTTGCTCTACGATATCTTATGGTGATTCGAAATCAATAATAAATAATATAATAATAAAATAATAATAAAAATATAAAAAATAATGATTTATATAATAATATATCAATAATAATTAATAATAATAATAAAATAATAATTGAAAATGATAATAATAATAAATAATTAATAATAATAATAATAATAATAATAATAATAATAATAATAATAATAATAATAATAATAATAATTAACATACATAATTAATATAATATATAATAATATTAATAATAATAATAATAAATCCCTAGGGTAATACCTGAACAATACCCTTATGAGCTTAAATAAAATGTTTGTAATTAATCAAGACACATATGAAAATACTTTAACAGTGATTCTAGTTATTTAAAGCTGAAAACATGAGAGCTTTTGAAAATTTCCTCTTATCCCTGCTGAAAAAATTCAATCCCATATAAGCTTTACTGACTTGGTCCTCCAATAAATATCAAAAGTAACAGAATCCCTATTGCTTCTATATTTTCTAGGCATAAGAGAGATAGCGCAGGATAATAAAATTCCTGCGTACTTTTCCCCTCACACCCACTCTTTGGCGGGTGGGTCTCGCTACAACTTCAGTACTTTCCTAACTACAATGACCTTCAATTCAGCCTCTTTCCAGGGCGCAGTTTTCTTGCTTTGAAACTCACAGAAGAGCCTTTTATCATCTAAGCTTTATCCAAATTGAAAGAAAGCATTCTGGACGCATCAACAGCACTTTTGAGCAGACTCTATATAGATTAATGGCATCGTCGTAAGGTTTCATTCGGGCCCTATAGTTCACAGAAGAGTACATTTCTTTACATTTTGTTTTTTAAATTTCCTAACAAATTATTAAATGCATTGACGATATTTACTAATGCTTCATTACTTTATAATGAGCACGTCTAGTCCTACAAATGGCATTG
>JABUQX010112932.1:2500-10000 GCA_015478945.1 Trachelipus rathkii | reverse complement strand
TCTGGAAACTCCCATTTCCTGTGAGAGTATACGCAAGGACTTACGTGGAGAGGCCAGCAATCTGTTTTTCATATCTTGAACCGTGCTTCCTGGAAGTTTTGGACGGCCTCCTCCTATGAAGCATGCCAAAAGTTACCGTTGTTTCGAATTTCTTCGCCATAATTTGAATGCGAGGACTTTGCATGTGCTGTTTCCGGGACCCCAAAATTTTATAGGTAAATGTCGCGCTGGCAGACCTGTATGGACTCAGTCTTCCAGTAGGTACGGATCGAATAACAAACGTTTGTTCCACTGTGTAATGACCGCATACTGTACTGTTACTGTACTGTTACTGTCACTTGTACATGTTCTGTACTGTAACTGTACTGTACTGTTACTGTCTTTACTTACTGTGCGCTAACAAGAAACACTATCAGGTGTTCCCAACAAATACGCCACGGAACTCTCAAATGTTACAAAATAGGTTGAGCTTTCAGGACGATATCATATATTGGCCAAACGTGCTCGCAAAAGTCTTGTGGCGCCAACTTCCTCCAAGATTTCACAAAGCGTGCTCACACAAGAAAGTGTCTTGTCCATAGCTAATATTTATTAAACTTCTGGCCTTTACATTTCATTTTTCTGTAAACAGTGTATTTGTTGTATGGCGCGAGTGTGGAACCCGTATAGATTATATATATATATATATATATATATATATATATATATATAAGCTACCTAACTATAACTAGTTCTACATATTAATAATTATATTTATATATGACGAGTACATAGTCTTACTGCCACACTCGCATATATTAGATACACTACTATTCCTACACTATCGACCACACTCTCACCTCACACCCTAGCTAACGCGTGAGACCGATCCCACCAATACACACAATCACACACTCCACTCATCACACTATCCCAATAGTACATCTAGCATCGAGCACTGCATACACTCCCCCTCTACCACCGTGCATATAACTACTTATCCTACCATTCACTGCATTAAATCTATCAATATCTCCACCACGTCGATCCATAGTATCATAGCGAGTGACACCTACTATACTAAATATGTACCTGCCGACTTCTACTAACTAGTCACCCTCCACTCATAGATATATACGTATATATACCGCTCACTGTATATATATAATATACATTATAAAATATATATTATATCTATATACATAATATATATATTATACTATATATATATATATCATAATATAATATATATTATCAAATATATAATATATATATATACTTAATATATGATATATATATATACTATATAATAGAGTGGCGGCTCTACCATAAGGGGACTCGCGGTGATGTGCACCAAAAATATTAAAATACAGGGACATTGCATTAATGTTCCGGAATTTACATCCAACAGTACCACACTTACACTAAATACAATAAGTTACCCAGCGTTCCCATTTATCATTCGTACATCAACTACGTGGTGCCAGTAAACGAAATGCACAATCTAGCAGACGCGCCGCACACATACACTCTACCAGCATCGAGCAGCGGACACGGTTGCGCAGCCCTTAATTCGCAGTCCCACAATATCCATCCAACAACTCCACTACAAGAAAACACAAGCTCTCCAAAGCTTAAATGAGAAACAAAGCACACGATCCAACACTCATAACGAAATAACTTGTAGTAGTCTAGTGGCGGACGCACTGTTATATAAGCCAAACTCTAAAAATCACCGACACAGCGACGCATCACGAGAAACAGAAATTTTTAATCAATTCCTCACTTTGATTTGAACTCTCTCTTTATTCACAAGTGCTCATATTATAGTCCACAATATATTATTTTTCTTGGAAAATCTCTATTTCCCCGATGCGGCGTGACTTATTCTTCATTATTTAATCATTAAAACTGAGCGACTTTGAAAACCGCGCTGTTCTTTACTTTCAAGTGATGATCACTGACTTAAGTCCATTTCTCATAATCACATAATGTTTAATAATTATAATCCTATTCTTTGCGTGGATCTAGATCATTTCTCTCTCATGTATTATTAAACCATGCTATCACAGAAACGAAGGTAACGATCCTTTAATAGTTCCCCATGTGATACTCCAAAATTGTACGATTCTCCTACCCTTAGTACTATTCATGTTCTCTCCAGTCTCAACTTCTCATTTCTCATTCATCATCTACACTAATCTCATCGATACTTCTTGTGTGCACTATCTGCCTAAATTCATTAGCAGATATTCCTTTTCTCTGAATATCTTTCTCTCACTCCTCAATTCTCGCAGTGTATATATTATCACAACAGAACACACACAGAGAACATAAACTCCTGCAATGCATAAGAGTATTTCCGTTGCATCAAGACCGCACACGCCCACACAGACGCAGCTCCATGTACCAGGCAATGAGACAACTTACCATACGTCTCACCGCGATCCATAATACTCCGGCTGGCAAGAGAGTGAATACGCGTGCATCTTTCTCTCCTCTCGTCATCTCACGCTTTATGAGCACATAATCGCGCGCCTAAACTCAAACCAACATACAGCTTACTACTTGTGCGCAGTTCCCTACTTAGAACCTATGACCCACCTTCATGTAATAGAATACTCTAGCCGCACAACTATCTCAGCACACACGCTCCAGTACGTCGTGTGCGCGCTGGCCGAGACAATCTATCAGATAACCGTCTGGTCAACACGTATCCATTAAGCTATCACATGTCAGCGATCAGAATACCTAATATGCTACCACAAAACCAGAGTGAGTAGCAACCTATGCTCTCTGTACGTCTCTCCACACACAAAGCTCATCAACAGACACCCTTTACGTTTAGAGAGTGCTGAAGCGTGGAGAGGAAGCTTATTAGTGACCCTGAGCCCAGTACCCGACAAATAGCACACTATACCGTACGTCATGCCCCATAACTAGACCCATACTCGGAGCCATCGACCCCCACTGGTTAATTACTATCACATCAAGAGCTACTGAACATAGACTATATATTGCGCAACTAGCTACCATATACCAGACTACACACCACTACAAAGTATCACTTCCGGTTGATCCCTAGCACCCACCCACCTCACTGATCACCCACCTCACACGTCAGCGACACCACGACCGACGCACCGACATATCACGTCCTTCAGAGCTGGCGCCACCTACACTTATCATGATCTATATATATCATACCAATACCACTACCTCCACACTAGTATATAATAACTATACTCATATACGTATATTCAGGTACCGTATAGATACCTACTACGCCACGACCACGTACACCACCCCTCATACTCCCACGCAAAATACATCTCTCAACAACCATCGTTCGTACATAAGTATACGCCAACGTCTAAACGTATCACGCACCGACTTAATACTCGTCGATACAATAACGGGCCAAGCCCCCGGTCACACCGCATCTAGCACAACAACGTCCATCACATCACACGCCACTCACTGATAGATCATATAGACCACTCACCTAATAAATATGACCCTGTACGCCGTGCATCTACGCTTATACTAATTACACATTTAATAATTACTATTCAGCATTATATCACCAGACCCCTACATAGCCTACCACATCATCCCTCCTATTCCTGACCCACCTGTTAATCACATACGAAACACTACTCGGCCTAATTTCTCAACTGACCATAACACATACATTAACATCAACTACGACACGCGTACCACACACTAGGCGCCCCCACCCTCATACTTAACGCCCCTACTTCGTCACAGTTCACCAAGTCATAGATCGTAAGCAGAACGATAGTACAGACCCTGCAAACGACAACGCATCCGCATTATCTAACCTGCGCGCCGAGCATATCACTATAGTTAAACTTTCACATTACCGCTACATCACTATCCATGAGGACACATTGTGACCCGCTGCTATGCACAACCCGTCGCCAAGCACTACCGTCGACCACCATACACTATAATATGAGACGCGCCTATCACGGAGAAAGGGAAATGAATAATTTATATTCAAATTCAGTTGTCTGGATAAATCGGAGTGCGTTCCGTCACTCTCCGCGCGCAGTATCATTCTATTGCAAAACGATCGAAGAGAAAATCGAGATCGAGGACGCGCAACACACGATCCGGTCGAAGCGAGATACGTTGAAACAACGCGTATAATTCGCTTCATATACTTATCTTACACTGTAATTTACAACGAGCGCTTTCTACTAGCTGACACAAGTGCTTGTTTTCGTAGTGCTCAAAAAGAAGAAATGTTCGAGCCCTACACTCACCAACCGCGTAAAACCCCACTGTCTTATAGTCTCACCAGGTGTTTTGGCGTGCTTATATCTATAGCAAGCAATAATATTCTAACAATATCATAAAATAGTCCGTGTTTTCACTTCAACCATGCACACTAACCATTAGCCGCCTGCTATCTACAATACCAACTAACCACCAATACATACCCGCTACGTAATATCACCAGCTGTAATACATCTCTTAAACAAGCAGACAGGCAGCCGCGCTCATCTCATATCACCTGACCATCACTAACATAGAAATCTATCTACCATCCTATAACACTCACGATCCTCACGAACATTACGCTAACATATATAATATTTAATAGTATATATATCACCCATCTACTCTTTACCGTATATCAACCTATATACCATACGGCACTTATACTAGTACTATAGTAATTATACCTATATTACCTACTAATGATATCACTACAGTCGACGTACACATCCAGCAGCTCTAATACTTTCTTATCTTACCAAAGCACCAGCAATACTCACATAAGCACTTACTCATATACCTAGTACCACATCACATTTACAGACCACTGCTACATTTAATCAACACACAGCCACTTAACCACTTATTCTCGTGTCTCACTCAAAACATTATTCTAGATTTTCTTTATACTACACACTACCGACTCACATCCTATAATCACATATACGATAATCATAACTCTATCTATCACCAACTACACTCACTATCAGCGAACTCAAAACTGCTACCGCTAACGCGCGTATACAAAAACCTGCTCTCACTCATTCCAAACAAAATCTTTTCTTCTATATCTTTATCTCTCGATTTTTTTTTTTTTCTACTCATCTCTTTAATTTTTCGAATCTCACACAATCTCTCCATGCCCCACGCCAGCTCGTATCGCCACCCCACCGCACTCACCCGCATCCCGCACATTACATATTCCCTACTCCACCTCCTCTCTACGCCCGCCCGGCGCGGTGACCCTCAACACCACTAAACAATCAACGCTACAGACACCATCACATGCACTCACACCCGCTCACGCACTTTCTCGCCGTGCACCAAACTCACGCAAACGCCTCGCGCAACGCACTGCTATCAAGTTCGGACCGCCCTCTCACAACCAGCTCACTTCTGTCCCAGACCTAATACAAGACCATCATACACCACGGACGAAATCTACTCCGACACCACGCTGCACCGTGATTAATAACATCACTCAGACACACGTCTCATGTCACCACACCACGGAAGACACACCTCGTGAACTACCGCTACTCGCAACCTGACGCGCCGGTCCTCTCCAACTAAGGCCACAACCCACCAAAAGACGAACCTGTCAACGCGCCTAGGCGACTGACCCACAGCGCGCAACTACGAAGTTTCCATCTACCGCGTACCCGCCATTACACTCCTGCGCCAACGAACCCATCCCGGTCGTTGCCCACTTGCAGTCGCCAGAGATCCACACCACTTACCCGACACCCCCGCAGGTACGCCCATCACAAACCGACCCAGCATCAATCTAGACCGAACCACATAGACTAGCACGTACAGCGCGCGCCACCCCCCCCACACGGACACAGAAGCTGACGACCCCGCCCCCCGGACACCACACAGCACACCCACCCGTGCCCACACTACCACAGATCACACACACAGTCTACCCCTAAGTCCCGAGTTCACAACAGAGATCCTGAATAACTCCTCAACCGCCGCCAAGCCACTCACGATCCAAAACGCGATCCGAGCAACTACCGAAGCAATAAGCGAGGCCCCTCTCGCCCCACTCAACTCTATAGGCTCTACGGAGACCCCCAGACCTGCACCCCAGGACCGCCGGCGCGGCTTCCGACTCCCCACCCCCATGACGCTCACACTAGAGCCAAACGCGCGCCTCGTATGATAACATACACCCGGCCCGCTTCCACCGTTAATGACTGACCACACTCGCACCCTACCACTGATCCTGCAACAGACAGACACATGGCGGCCACCCCGACGAAGATAACAAGCTCATGCACCCCTCAGCTCACCTCCTCAGGCACCAGTCCCGAGACCGGCCACTGGATTAGCCAGCCAGAGGCCACAGCTCACCGTCAACTCCGTCAATGAGATCCCACTTACTAGCACAGCCACTGACCGAAACGCCACACCTTACCGAACCACCCTCCCCACCAGAATTCCCCACACAAGCCCATCGCGAGACACCACCGCTATACAGCGCGCGACGCTCATCAACTCCGCGTCAACTCACACACACACCTCACCAACCACCACCCGCCGGACTAAAACACCTCCAGCTCACTGTCCACCGCCACCACCCCAAACACACAACAGTCCGCCGCCCACCCACGGCCACTTCGACACACGCCCCACATCTTCCTGACCGCCACCAGCACTGGCCACGCCTCTACGGACCCCGCCGCCCGCGGCCGCGTCACGCAACGGCCAGACCAGTAACACTACTCTTAACTCTCCCAAATAATTTGAATAAAAAATTGAAAATTATTTTGCTCAAAGTTAAAAGCTATGTTAAGAAAAATATTGCAAAAATAATATAAAAGGTTATATAGATTTAATTTCGATAAACTAAACAGCTAAATCAGAATAACGCAATCTGCATATTCTACTTTATTAATGAACAGCCATATACTATATATATATATATATATATATATATATATATATTAAACAAAAAACATTTTTTTATAATATGTATGATAGAGATAGATATATATATATATAATATATATATATATATCCCTATACTATATATAATATATAATATATATATATATATAATATATATATACTATATATATATTATATAAATATAAATACAAATATTATATCATATATTATATATATATATATATAAGATATATATATATATAATATATATAATATATATATAATATAATATCCTCTATATATATATATTATCATATATATATATATAATATAAATACAAAATTATTATATATAATATATATATATATATATACTCGTATAATATATATTAATTATATAATATATAGATAGGATTATATATATATATATAATATATATATATATATATATATATTATATATATAAATATATATATATATATATATATAATATATATATATAATACTATTATATATAGTAATATATATAATTATATATATTATATAATATATATAATATATTGAATTATATATATATGATATATAATATATAATATAT
>JABUQX010112931.1:12500-27013 GCA_015478945.1 Trachelipus rathkii | reverse complement strand
AAACACGTCTCGAGAATCTCAATCCCCTAACTTCATTTTCTAGGCCCTTAAAACTTTTTCCTTCTACACAATAATCTTTGTACTCAGATTTTAGTGATTCAATAATCGCTTCCTGACTTTTCAAAAGACTTTCACGAGACTTTATTATCTTCTCACCAAATACTGAGGTCCTCTATTTAGGGATTCAAATGTACACAACACTGAATGTTTGGTCTCTCCACACCTATTTAGGTGGAAGGAGGCCAATCAATTCGCATTCTCTAACGATCTGAGCATAATCTAATAAAGACCAACACCACATTCCGATTCCCAACTAATTCTTTGAAACAACTTGACCTCATGTTTCACCACTAGTCTTCTCTCTATAAATACACAACCACTCGCTCTCTATTCGGTAAATCTGACCACAAACCTTATAATCTCTCATTTTACATACTTTCTCCTGTCCAACAGCTCCATTCCTGCCCCCACGCGATTTTTCTGCACTTTTGATCGGCAGATTGGATGGGCCTTGCCTGCTTCTACGCTAATATAATTGAATGACTCTAATGTCCTCGGACTTCGCCGATAAGTGGAGCTAATCGCTGATGTATGAGCAGGTTTCATTTCTTCTTCGACTAAATCTTCTCTCCTCATAATCATGGTTCGATCGTGCCTTGTTCTCTGGCCATTCAGCTAGAGACAGCGAAGTTCGCGGAGTGAAAGAGGGTTTCTATCACACTTGCTAATTTTCATTCTGCTAGAAATCGTTGCAGGATACTCTTCACGGAGCTAAGCTCTTTCTTCAATCGAAGTCGTACCTCCTTGTCTCCACTGAAAAAATCTTTCTGGCCTCTTGCCAAAAACACTCTAACAACTTCTGTAAATCTGCCTTTCTCCTCTTATTCGCTTGAGAGTCTGTTGCTATTCTCCACCCTTGAAAAGGGCCAATCTCGTCGCCTCCTATTTCCTCTAACTCAACCGACCGATTCTGCATCTTCTCAATCCCTCTCCCCTTATTCTCTCCTCAGGCTGTTCCTATGCCTTGCCCTTTGATTAATTCGATACGGTGCATGGCCTCCTGAAATCTGTGAACGTCAGGAAGGCGGGTGCCCGGATGGCATTCCCCCCGAGTTTTGAGGAGTGTGCTCCTGCTTCCCCGCCCTTCATGTTACAACTATCATCTCACATCTCCCATAATCACCAACACTTCCCCTCAGTGAGTGGAAGCACGCACCATTTCAACTTATCCCGAAAAAGAAGCACGCCCTCTCTGACCCTTCTAATAGCGCCTTACAGCTCTTACTTTATTCTATCCTAATCCTTTAAACTCTCTCAACTCTCACTTCTTATCCATCTGAATCTCATTCACTTCTTTCGATCCCAGTTACGGCCTCGGGCGCCTCGAGTCTAACTGCGACACTACTTCCTATCTTACTTGATTTAGGTTTTCCGCCCTTATAGACTACGGAGAGTTGCGTGGTGGCGCTTGACCATATCCAAAGCATTTGAACCTAGTTGACACGCGTCACTGCTCCCAAAGCTCCCCTCCTTTGGTTTCCTCTCTATTGCGCTTTTTAAAAAACCCCTTAATTTTATTTTGGGGTTTTTCTTTTTTTCCTTAGGGTTTTTTTTCTTTTATTTTTTCCAAATGAAAAAAAAACTTTTAGTTCTAATTCCGTTCAGAAGATTTATATGCTTTTGTTGATGGGCGACTTCTTCTTCCTTTTCTTCAGTAGTGGTGTTCCTCCGTTCTATCTCCTATTTTTTTTCAACTTTCATTAATGACTTACTGACCTGCCACTTCGCTTTCTATCCGCTCTTGGGTTGATTATTCTTCTTACGTTCCACAAATGTATTTTCAATAAGCTCCTTCTTTATAATTCTAGAATATACTTCCATCTCATTCTTCCTATTCTATTCTTTCTATCTTGATAGAATATTAGTGAACTGCATGATGTAAATTTCAATTCTTTAAAAACTCAACTTCTACAAATCTCCCTCTCTAGACACCTTCTACTTTCCTTCTCTTTCGAAGGTTCTCTCGTCTCTCCAGTCGACAATATAAACATCCTTGCTCTTAACATAAACAAAAAATGTCTTGGAAAACTCACATCACAACGATTGCTAAGGCGGCCTCAAATAAAACTGGGATTCTGTTTAGACTGCGAGACTTTTTTCCTTTTCACAGTTACCAGCTATACAAGAGCCTCATCCGCCCTTGTAGGAGTACTGCTCTCATATCTGGGGGGCTCAGGTTTCACCGTTTGGATAGAGTCGAGCCAAAGGCAAAAAGACTTATCAACGTTCCTTTCTTCTAGTTCACTCTGACCCACTATCTTTGCGCCGATTGGTGCTTTACTCTTTTCTAGAGTTACCGTAGGCGCAAAAGTCTCACGACTTTCCACTCGCTGCACCTCCTTAAGACGCCCTCGTAGCACATAGGGTGCTGTGTCGGCACAATGAGTTTTGTGTTATATCAGCAAACTCAGACTAGTTCGCTGCGGTTTCCTTCCTTCTTCCTTGCCACCTCTGTTCTGTGGAATTCTCTTCCATCTCTGTGTTCATTTCAAATTTATTCTCCCTCACTTTAAAGCCCGCGTCTGTGCTCATCTGCGATATTTGCTGTTAGTTGTTTTTTTATTTTTAACACCCCTTCCTTAATAGGCTTTGTCCGTGAGCGGTGGTGATAACCGTAAAAAAATATATACTAATAATAATATATAATACTATATATATATATAGTATAATTATATATATAATATATTATTATATATAAATATATATATATTATATTATATAATAAATATATATATATATATAATATATATAAAATATATATATATATATATGACAGGAAGGATACCCTAAAATGCTGTTGAACCTATTTTATTTAACTATTAAACACAAAAATCGCATAAGAATTAGACGTTCTTAAAAAAATGACATTAAAATCAGTTAAAATGAGAAGCTTTTCTGCATATTATAGCACTTTGTTCAATCCCTCTTAGTAGAACAAGAATTCAAATGTGAGCATCGGAGTAGAATTTCAGTTGTTGACTCCGATTTTGTCTTTTCTACTCAAGACTGCAATTTTTGTCCTCCAGTAAGTATATTATTCGTGATATTGACAAATTTTACTTCCCCCCCAAATGTTCATGACTCCGTTCTCTGCAGTATAAATACAGAAACTTTCAGTAAACTTACGAGATGATTTATTGTTGTTGTTTGTAGAACCTATGATCGACTGCATATCATATCGTAGGCTTGAAAGAGAAAGGTCCTTGTTAATAAAGAGGAGTTCAGTTATTCCATTGACAAATCCCTTTATGCTATGAATTCTTCTCTTTCAGATTACCACCGTCCACCGATATAGGTAAAAAGACACTACTACATTCTTATGTTGTAAACCACACGGGACGGGCTTGAGCCTGAGTGGAGGAGGTTTTTGGTTCTGTTGTAATAGTTCCTTCAAACACATTCTTAGACAGAGCCACTTTTCTGGAGTAAGTCTTTTTATAGATATTTAGTTGTCAGTGGGATATTCAATAATCGCTTCTATAAGAGGATCTTCTTGTCCTTGGTTAAAAGACCTCCTTGACCACATTTCCCTATAAAAATATGACTTTTAATGGGGACAGAGAACAGGATCATTTCAGTGTCTCACTCAAACCTTGACCGCAGCAATACAATATCCTATAGCCCTCAAAATCTGCGGACACCTGAATACTCCAATCTTGTCGAAAGTAGGCTATGTGCAACGAATACCAATTGTATATTTGCAAGCAGTCAACTATGCTGTGGGTTTTACGGAAGAATCGTCTATATGTAGACTCGCCATCATCTTCCAACTGATCACTAAAGAACATCCAAGAATGGCAAGACCACCTTCTGAAAACCCATCGTAAACCTTTAATGACTCAATCCTCGGCCGTTTTAAGTGCCTCCTAAGGAGAGAGCAAAGAACAAAAAAATGGCATCCACAGTTGGCTGCGGAATCACTCGCAAAATAAGATACGTCTAAACGTCTCAAATATATCTATTTCCGTACTGGTGATGTTGAAAAAATAAACTGCTGCTCAAAAAACTCCATAAAAAGGTTGCTCATGGTGGGGGATAAAGGTGATCCCATGGAGAGTCCCATAATTTTGTTTGAAAACGGTCCTTAACAATAGAAAACAATTACTGGTCCATAACAAAACAATCACGCTGTTTTAAAATTATAAACGCACATTTTTTTAACAACGTCTAATCCTTATGCTGAATTTTGTTGTTTTAAATAGTTAAATAAAAAAATAGTTCAAACCGTTCTCACTATGCGCGCGCGGCTCTACATTTTGTCGTTCGATTCTGTACAACTCACCGTAATTATATATAGTATAATACTATATATATATACCAACACTATTATATATATATTATATATATAATTAATATTATATATTTTAATATTAAATAATATATAGTATATATATATACTCATAAAAATATTAATATCTATATTATATATTATATTATATATATAAATATATATATAATATATAATATATAAATATATATAATATATATATATATATATATATATATAATATATAATTTATATATTATACTATAATAAAGATATATATATTATAATATATATATAATAGATATATATATATCATATATATATTATATTAATTTATATATATAATACTATATATATATAATATATTATATACTCATATAATATTATATAATTATAATATAATATATTTAGTATTATATAATAATATATATATAATAATAATATACAGAAACGAAATTCAAAATGACAACGATTACCATAAAACTTATCCATGAAAAGATTCCAAATAAATTTTTATATTTTAAATTGCAATTTAATCAAATGTAAAGAAAAACCATCCCTCAACATCCTCATTAAAAGAGCTCGCGATGCGGATGTACGCCGTTTAAGTGAGGATCGAGATGCGGATGCGGATGTCAAATCTTTAGCTGTGCGATTCCGCATGCTGAATGCGATGTCTCATGTCCACACTAAATATAAATAATAATATCATATATACTTATATATACTTATATATATATATCTATTATACTATATATATATAATATATAATATATATATATAATATTAATAATATATATATATTATATATATATCATATTTATAATATACCTATTTTATATATATTAATATAGATATAATATAATATATATATTATATACTATCATATATATACTATATATAAAATATATCTATTATATACTCCAAGGATCAGCCCCTCGGAAATAGACAGACCCTCTACGTAACAGACTCGAAAAAGATTTGGACAGTACCTTGAATTATGTTTTAAACATTAGATATGGCTCTACGCTATATTGCGAGTATGTGCGAAAGGGAGGAGATCATGAATGAATAGCGCAGAGAGATCGACGTGATGGAATGCAGGCGCATATTTATCTATTAGAGGAGAAGAAAGAGGAAGGATGGGAAGAGAAGTAATGTTATGGAAGAGGTAGAGGAGGGAATCAGAAAGCATGTAGTAGGCTTCATAATAGGCGAAGATGTCCTCGTTCATACAGACTATAGAAATCTTACACGAAAGACTTATAGATCACTTTTAAAATCAAGAAAGACCGTACCACTTCTATCATATATGCGCACGCAACAAGGGACACCGGAAAGGAAAAAAACATTTCATGATATGCTAGTGGAGCAATAGAGAAGACGAAGAAGAAGTTATTACTTTGTAATGCAGTTATTACATGAAGATATAAATTGTTTATTTACTTATTTTTAAAATGAAGTCACGTCTTGCCATTGCAATACGTTTATTTTTTCTAGTATCCAAAGTATCGCAAAGCCAGTCAAAATACCTTAAAATAGCTTTATTATTGTAAGGGGAAACCCAATAACAATGAGACTCACCTTGAAACTCATTTTTAAAATCTGAATTTGTGTTCCTATTTTAGTGTCAAAGCCTTTAGAAATAATATAATATTATTATTATTATTATTTATTAATATTATTATATTAATTATTATTATTTTATTATTATTATTTTTTAATATTTTTAAAGCGAATTGAGAAAGGCGACTGGTATGTATTTATATATATATATAAATGATTTTATATATATATAAATAAAATATTTTATTGAATAACATGCATTTTTCGTAATGCTGTGGTTTCTTAATCTCAATTTATGTTAGCTTTTTTATCTTGATTGGAACGAAGGATTGTTTCTTGAGAAATACTATGATATTGTGAGAAAGCAACCCGCCTTCCTGAGATAGGCTTGTATATATGTTCTTCTAAATTAATGAAAATGTTATACATTATTTTTACTTAACTTGATTTCAAGGTTTTGATTCGCTGATAGTCGTAATCTGTATTACTCGGATTCGTAATAAAATAGTTAAAAACAAAGAATTAATTTTGTTTCTATTTTCGCTTTCATGTCGTAACCAAGTGCTTATACAGTTGTAGTTGTGAATGCCTCACTTATATCTCGATCAATATATTATGTGTTAAGTAATATTTTGAGTCAAAGCATGTTTGTATCTGTAATTTATTGCTAACAAGTGTATTTAATACTTTTATTTCAAATTAAATATTTTGATTTAATTTCAAGTGTAAAAATATTTTTAAGTTTATTTTTTGTAAAGATAAAGTATTAAAGTTTGCTCTAAAGCATTTGTGATTTATATTATATTCCTTATGTGTATCGATGTAATCAGAGTGTCGTCTGCCAATATTCGCATTGTAAGTGCATTGTTTGAATCGTTGCTAGATATTACTGGCAGGTAAGATCAAATATTTAAATAACTGATTTTTTGGAAGTTCGCAATAATTAAATGTCGGTAATAAAATAAAAAACATTGCTAAGTTTAATATTTATTTGTTAACATATGATTAACTGTCACAGCCAAGTTTATTTGCAAACAAAGAATTATTTATTTACTAAATAGGCAACTCACTTGCATTAGAATAACTGTTAGTAAACAGCTGGTCTTGTATGGTGTGTTCACACTGACAAATCACATTTGTTTAAATTTCAAATATTGATTAATTTTTCAAGTAGAGATTTTAGATCACTTATCAGCCCCGCAGTCGATATTTTTAAAATATTTTATTTATGTCTATATCCAGTCTTAGAACATAAATATTTAGTATATTTATTTACATACATTTTTATTTCAAGCGATCATATATAAATTAATATTCATCATTTTTATTGTTTAACTGTTGTTTGCACATACACATTCGATGCACATATAAATTATCATATCCATGTTATATATCAGTCGTTGATGTTATTGCAAAAAAGAATATTGTAAAGCTATAAAATATAATATATTAGGACTGAGTTCTATCTATCCAGGCGCATTACCGTATCATTTGTGACTTGTCTTACCAATGATGCTAAACCTAGCCTTGATATAAAGCAGTACATATTCATTTTTTTTTTTAATTAAAGTATTTTTAAAAACTTATTCCCAGTTATTTCTAGTTCATTAATTCATTTATCTATTTATTTTAAATATTCATCTGATCAGCTGGATTGAGTTACATTGATTCAGATTAATTATGAATCAGATTATGCCTTAAGGCAAAAAAATAATCTCGCTATTATTTACGGGAGAAACTTCTCCGAACCCGTCAAACGTTGTTTCACGTTGAAGAATCTTCAGAGGAGGATAGTTGTGAATTTGTTAAGTAAATAAGTTGCACTGTATTATTGCACAGCCGGTTCTCATTCAACAGGAGTCTAAGATACTGTTACAATATAGTTGAGAATCTAAGAAAGTGATAGTTGGTTGGATTGTCAAGGGGCCTGAAAGAATTTATTAGGAATGATAAGATAAGTTATTTACATTTAATTTAATATCTTTTCAAAACCAGCCATCTTCAGTACTTTGCTGATTGAGATTCAATCGCAGATGCGGAAAAAGAGGACGTGGTGAGGACAATGTAGGACATTATGGAGAGGAGATAAGAAAATTGAAGGAGAGATGCTGATAGATTTCTTTCTGAGGAATGAAGAACATGAATGTTTTTTTTTCAACGAAGAACTTCTAGACCATTCACTAGAGGAACAATATCACAAGAGAAATCGATCAGAGATCTATTATTAACTAATTAATATCGTCTCGATTAGTGGGATAATAAGGAATGTTAAAGGAATACCTGGAGTAACAATGGATTTGGATCATAGATTTTTGGTGACGGACCTGAAGGTGAAGGCAGAAAAGGCTGCAGAATTAAATAAAAGGAAATGTGATTAAAGTGAATTCATGAAGGATGTGACAAAAAAGAAGTCATATTAGTAAAAATCAAATGAAGACTTAGAACACAATAGAAGATAGCAAAGATGGGAGATACAAAAACGATAAGAAGGGTAGCAGCAAGAGACTCTAAGCAAAAGATGTATGAGAACGAAGAATAAGACACACAAAAGTTAATGGACGAGAAGGGAAGGAGGCATAAGGAGGAAAACGTAAATTGATAGTAAGTGGCTGAAAAATAGAACCGTAAAAACAAGGGCTCAGTGTGGAGGCAAGTAATGATGCAGAGAGAGTGAAAGAAGAGTAAAAAAGAGCTCAAAGAGAGAGCCGCGAGAAATATCGAAGATGGACGCAGAAAGATAGAAGATTTTAGACTGGCAAAAACAACTATAGAGGATCAAAGAGGAAAGTTTCTGCAACATCAAGGATAAGCAGGAGAGGTTTTTGTCAAATCAATAGACACAAATACAGGAGATGGACGGCAATACTTCAATGAACTGACTAAATGTGAACTGAACAGAGGGAAGAGGAGCGGAAAGCAGTGGTGGAGGGAGACGAAATGAGAGAGAGGAGGAGGAGCAGATAACTATGAGAATTAGCAGTGGCTCATAAAAAGGAGGAAACGTAAGCACCTGAAATGCGATACAATGAATGATAAAAGAGGGAGAGAAAAATGAAAGAAGAAATCTTTGAAAACTTTAATAGGTGTTGCGAACGAGAGTGAAAGTACAGAAGGATCGGAAAGTCCAATGTATATGCATGTAATGGGAAAAAGAATATAGTAGACTGTAAAAAGTTCAGAGAATTTCCTGCTTAACCATCTCAAAAACATGTATGAGAAATTTTAGAGAAAAGGTGCTTGAGATAGTAGTATAGCCCAGACTGGGGGAAGAGCACGGATAAAGAAAGAACAGAAACACGACGGATCTCTTGTTCGCTCTGCGAATTACTTGAAAAAGATATGCGAATTCAACAAACCGAGCATATATATAGGACTTTCATAGATTGAAAGAAAGCTATCGATTCAGTTTGACCTAGAGAGAGAGAGACTTTGGAGAGAGCTGGAGAAAGAATATACAGTGGGTAGAAAGTTGAGAGAGCTCTGGAGAGTTTGTGCAGAAATAGCAAATGTAAACATTAAAACAGAATATGAGAATAAAGAATGGTTCGAGGTGAGAACAGGGGAGTAGTGACTTGACAGTTTGACCTCCTACAGCTTTTTCTTCAAAAAGTATGAATATTGGTCTGAAACTGAATATAAATCTATGTATGGGGTTAGCTCGAACAGCGGTAAATTTCAAGCTTAGGATCTATATAGAGGGGACGCCACCCGAGGGCAACGCATATTGCGCTTACGCCCTTGTTCGGATCTGAGGGATCGAAGATTAGCCTAAATCGACCACATATAGAAAATCTTGTGCTTTGCTTTCCTCATTTGTTGTCTTTTTATTATTATTCTATATTATTAATTAACGTCGACAGAAGTGATCCCGAAGTATCACCTTCTGAGTTGTTTTTTAACCCTTCTGCGTGTCCTTCAGCGTCAGTTCAGCCTCTGCACTGCCTCGCACCGCACCGACGAAGTTACGTTTCCACGGGTCCCCCGAAGGGGACCCCCCCCCATTAAAAATCAAAAGTGTTCGTAAGAAGGCTAAAATTTGGTGAGAGGTCAGAGTGTAATTTCTGAACAGAGTTGGTTATGAATATGTATGCAGTTGGCACCTGGCACCGGTGAGAGCACTGCGGCGAGTTAATAAACCAGTCGAATTATAAACAAAACAATATATGTGTGCTTATATATGTTATTGGATCTGTAGATTTCGAAAATAATGGTTTCAGAACCATCAAGAAAAAAAATTAAAAAAAAAATTAAATAAATAAATAAATAAATAAATAAATAAATAAAATTTCTTATTCTTTTTGTTTATAACTTACAATTACGTTTTACATACCCTAAAGCAGTTAAATCAGTAAACAAACCACCATCACTCCACCATCCACTAACCTCCTGTCCATCCTTGAACTATTATCTATTGATCTATTGATCAAAGTCATATTTTATTTTTCTTAAAATTGTAACGTTTTACATACCATAAAGTAGTAAATCAGTAAATCAAACCATCATCCATCCATAATCCTGTCACTCTCCTGTCCATCCTTGAAACTATTGATCTATTATCTATATTCAGTCATATTATTTTAGTAAATTGTAACTTTACATACCCTAATAGCAGTAAATCAGAAATCAAACCACCATCATCCACCATCCTGTCACCTCCTGTCCATCTTGAACTGATTGATCTAATTGTATCTATTGATTCAAGTCACATTTCGGTTTATTTGGATAACATAACATAAAATAAGTTCTTAGAATAAAAATTCATAATTATTTACTAACAAAGTTTCCATTAAATAAAGCAAACATAGCATTCATCGAACTATGAATATAACCCCACCACGACAAACTTAACACATCTTAAAACAGGAATAAATGTTAACATTAACAAAAGTTCACACTTAACAACAGTAGTAACTAACATAACATACAGAAACTAACTTATTCACACTTTGCAAGCATATCTCTAAATAAACAATGTAATTTACTATAACACAGTGATATTTAACAAAAAATTTACTCTAACTTGTCTAAATTCATACAAAGCAGCGAAAGTATGCCAACTTAACAAAGGTTCTTTCCAATTAATAAAGCAACATAGATCACCCAGAACTAGAATATAAACTATAACAACGAACAAAACATTGACACATCTTAAGCAAGAATAAACGGCCTAACATTAACAAAGGTCCAAACTATCAACAGAAAAAGTAACTAACAAGACATACAAAAAACATAAACCATTCGCACTTTATCAAAACATTCTCAACATAGTTAATATTTCTAACAAAAAAAAAAAAACTTAAGCACCAACCTACCTAACCAGCATAATACCTAACGGGGTAAAAGACAAACAAAAAAGTTTTACTCTCTGTAAAGCAAAACTATGAACATAACGTACTTTAACACACCGACAACCAGACGACATAAACAGCTCATCTTAACACTTAGTCCAATAAACGAACATTCGAGGAAGTAAACAAGTTTCATTTTATATAACATATAATTTTTCATTGAAAAGAAACAATATAAAATACATTAAAAAACATAAGTTTATTTTAAATATATAATCATCTAATCAGAGAACATAGGATTCAACATAACTTGGGTAAGTTCTATACATTTCTCTAAAGATTCACAACCCTTGAAAGGATGTAAGTCTTATTAAATGCCTTCATGCAGCAACTAAACCAATTCTTTTCACATATTTTGACTCAGCACATTCATTTCTCATACAAGAGAGAGAAGTAAAACTTATCAAAGCTGTATTATTAAAGCATGTTCTGATAACGCATATCGGGAAACCCACATGTTTCGTGCGTAAATATGCATAGATACACCGTAGCTATATTTATTAAGTCATCGAGTATAGTAACATCGTTTAAAATGACGATTAATTCATTTTTATTTAATCAAAGCTGTTAATATTTCGACGTTCGAACTGTGAAAACCCGTAACATGACGTTAGAAGTCACACAATCGATGTTTCCAGTAGTTGCGTACTACACTCAAGGTTTTATCATCCCGTTACACGACGAGAACATCAGTCTATTCTATTAAAACCACTTACGCTGTATTTCCAGTTAATATTACTATCGTTGATCATCGGATAACAAGACACTTATCTCTTACCCATGCTGTGCGATTCGATAAATCATGATGATCCAATCACACAAAACCGAATAAAGTCTTATATTGTTAGCTCTCTGCAGAATACAAGCAAACGTAGCATCGCCATTCGGTTTACATTAAATTAAAATACACATCGTTTAGATAACGAAAGTCTGTGTGAAATATCACACAACAGAACGTGGAGAATGCGGGAGATCATCGTTCAGACAGCGAAAATATCCTTACTGAATAAAATAGAGTGTATAAACAATCCTAAAAGGTAATGAGATTCTTCTTTCAACCAATCAGTAAGAAAGTAAACAAACAAGAATACAACGAACCATATCAGTTCAAAAGATATATATTCTAGAAAAGAAAACAAACAACTAAATACAATATGTTAACCCATATAATTAAATATTAAGATCTACAAGAGATTCTATACCGCAAAACCAACCAATATGGCTTAGTCAAAAAAAAAAAAGAAAAAAAAAAAAAAAAAAAAGGTATAATAATAATAATAATTAATAATAATAAAATAATAATAATAATAAATAAATAATTGATAATAATAATAATATAATAATAATAAAATATAATATAATAATATAATAATAATAATAATAAGAATAATAATAATAATAATAATAATAATAATAATAATAATAATAATAAATGTTCATCACATATATATAGTTTTTTATAAAGCTAAAGCTAAAAAAACGCTAAAGCCTTACACTGAAAAAACCAATCATTTTGTCTTATATCTAAGATATTTTCCACTCATCCATACCATCATTGATAATGGTTAAAAGTTCACTTTCAGACACTAAAATTGCTTACTAGATAATCAGTTAGGTAACACTTTCTGACCTATTTTTTTCTAAATAGCACAACGAGTTTCTGACGATCTATAGAATTAAAAACGCTCAATGATATTCTCTGAATCATCAATCAGCTTGAATGCGTAATATTCCTGATACAACATTATAATGTGCAACATTACATAATAGACAGCATTCATTTGTTTGCGTTATTACCATCCTACAAACCTCCGATAGATATTATATCTGTTTTAATCCAGAAATATAATTCTACACTGTAGTTTAAAAGCCTGTTTCATTACATACCTTCCTTACTCGAACTTCCATTCGGTTTGAAGTTAAATTATAGCCTTAGAAAAAAAGATAGTAAGATTCCGCGAAATCAAATAATAATTCAAGAGTACGGACATATACTAAAACTTCTGTAGAGTTAGATACACCTTACCCATTCTGCAGCTGAGACATATACAGAGTAGTTATTCTGTACTCATTAAAAATTTACGCCCTACTAATGTATACAGATTTGGATTAATACACGTGAAAATCAGAACCACGTTTTAATATAGATTTGAAACCCACACCAGATCTTGATTACCCTGAATAATGTTTTTATAGAGATATATCTGTTAAGACGCAACATATTTACAGCTGATGAAAAATAGAACACTTTTTAACCGTAACACAACTTCCTAATGCTTTCAAGTCCACAACAATTATGACGCTAACAAGCCTCATTAAAAAAAAGATATATAAAATTAAGAGACACCACAAGCCTAACAGGAAGGCTAAAATTGTTTTCTTTTCGTATTTGTATTTTCATCTTTAAGTCTTACAAACAATTCCTCTTATGTTTGTATCTGTATTTCGTACTTCATTAGGGTTAGTATATACCGTTCTAGAAGGTGTTCACTATCATATTTCGAAACATTATGCAATACTTTTGATTCTTGTTTGTTTTATGGTGAATATAACATAAATTTATTTAAAATATTTTATGTTTACACTAAATCCTTTACTCTTTTTTATGTTTACAACATTAGCAAATTAACCCCACATCACATAACTTATGTCTGTCAGACCGTAATAATTTTTTTATAAAAAATTTACAATATGATAGGTTCCAAGAGTTTGAAATTGGTCCCAAAAAATTCAACGTATTCAATATGTAAAATATATTGAAATATGATGGAAATATAAAATAAAAATTTAAAAAAGCAAAAAAAATGGAAATAATTATTTTATAAAAATTTCTTAAAATGGCGGTCTACTGGACATAAGATAACCGTTATAGAAATGTTTTAAAGCTATGTGTTCTAGGGTTAATATTTAACAAGACCTAACAAAAATTTATCATAACATATCCTATTTATCATACTGATCAACGAATAAATGCTGACATATTATTACCTGAACTAAAAACAAAGAGTATCATAATATACCTGACATACCTTACGTGCGAATAAACTGTCAACATTAACAAAGGACACCATTTAATATCGGTAAAGCAACTAACATTACATCACAAAAACGTAACCTACTTTCTATCATGTCTATAACATATGAACGATAATTAAACATTATCATAGTAACATGTAACAAAACTTACCAAAAATATTTACCATATCATAACCTAACTAACATATTGAACTACAAATAAATGCTATCACAACAAAGTTTCTGGGTTATCGACA
>JABUQX010112931.1:0-10000 GCA_015478945.1 Trachelipus rathkii | reverse complement strand
GAACTTTATATTCTGAATATAAAATTCAACTCTGGATTGCTTGCACGGATCAGCTGATTCTGCAAACGCGAAACACAAAAATAAATCGACATGTTTGATAATTTTGAAATTTAAGATTCTTTTAATTTTAAAAGAAAGTTTGAGACTAAAATTAGGATAGTAATCTATAGGAAGGAATAGTTAAAAGGATATATTTGGGCGCATATATATATATATATATATATATATATATATATATATATATATATATATATATATATATATATATATATATATATATATATATATATATATATATATATATAAAAATATATATACATATATATATATATATATATATATATATATATATATATATATATGTATATATATATATATATATATATATATATACTGAGAAGTGGATGGACTTTTCTTCTGGAGAAGTTTAGATGAAATTTTTCTGTTGTGTCTTTTATTGAACTTTTTTGACACATTTGTGATGTACTTTATATGTTGAATTTTATTTTTTTTTTTTTTTTCATTGCTTTATTATATTGTGGAATTATTAACAAAATATTCATCATGGTTCCCAAAATTAATTTCATTTCTGCCTGAAGATACCTCGAGTTCAGAGGCGAAATGGCGCAACAATAAGCCTTCAGCAAGCTCTTAAGTCCCTGGAAATGATCTCGACAAGGAATAGTTTTCTTCTTAGCTTTCAAAATAAAAGAATCCGACGAAGCATTGACTCTGAAAGTCAAACGTTCCTACAGCTGAACCTCAGGATGGCTATAAGCCCCTAACACAAGAGTTTCAGATTATGGACACCCTTTCTGAGAAGTGGATATGATTTTCTTCTGGAGAAGTTTAGATGAAATATTTTCTTATGCATCTTGGCTTCTAATACGTCGCATTTGATTACTTATATGTTATATTTTTTTTTTGCTATTTCATCGCTTTATTATATTGTGCAGTTATTAACCAAATATTCATCATAGCCGTTCCCACAAATTAATTTCATTTCTGCCTGAAGATGCCTCTAGTTCGGAGGCGAAATATTACAACAATATACAAGTCTTCAACAAAGCTCTTAAGTCCTGAAGAAATGATCTCGACAGGAATAGTTTTCTTCTTAGCTTTCAAAGGAAAAAGAATCTGACGAAGCGACTCTGAGAGAAAAGTCTGACGCTCTTACCTTTGAACCTCCAGGATGGCTGTAAGCCCCCTACTTTAGAGTTTTTCGGACTTATGGACACCCTTTCTGAGAAGTGGATATGATTTTTCTTCTGGAGAAGTTTAGATGAAATATTTTCTGTTCTCTTTTTATGGAACTTTTTTGACACATTTGTGAAGTTTCTTTATATGTTGAATTTTAATTTTTTTTTTGCTATTACATCGCTTTATTATATTGTGGAATTATTAACAAAATATTCATCATAGCCGTTCCCAAAAATTAATTTCATTTCTGCCTGAAAGATGCCTCGAGGTCAGTGTGTCAAATAACCCATATCTCTAAGTCTCATAAGCCTCTTAGATGGACCAAATGATCCTCAGTTGGGATAATTTTTCTCACCTACCACAAGTCAGAATGGGCTCCTAGAACTGTTAAGATCTGCACTCGTCTCTTAGATGACATGCCTTACTTTAGTTTGGTCTTGAACACTCACCCAGTCAAATATATTATATTCAGTGATTACAGTATTTCTGTGAAACTTTATGTTTTGACACATTTGTGAAGTTACTTTATATGTTGAATTTTAATTTTTTTTGGCTATTACATCGCTTTATTATATTGTGCAATTATTAACAAAATATTCATCATAGCCGTTCCCACAAATTAATTTCATTTCTGCCTGAAGATGCCTCGAGTTCGGAGGCGAAATATTGCAACAATATACAAGTCTTCAATAAAGCTCTTAAGTCTTTAAGAAATGATCTCGACAGGAATAGTTTTCTTCTTAGCTTTCAAAGGAAAAAGAATCCGACGAAGCGACTCAGAGAGGAAAGTCCGACGCTCTTCCCTTTGAACCTTCACGATGGCTGTAAGCGCCCTACTTTAGAGTTTTTCGAACTTATGGGCACCCTTTCTGAGAAGTGGATATGATTTTTCTTCTGGAGAGGTTTAGATGAAATATTTTCTGTTTTGTCTTTTTATGGAACTTTTTTTGACACATTTGTGAAGTTATTTTATATGTTGAATTTTAAATATTTCTGGCTATTACATCGTTTTATTATATTGTGGAATTATTAACATATTATTATTATTATTATTTTTATTATTATTATTATTATTATTATTATTATTATTATTATTATTATTATTATTATTATTATTATTATTATTATTATTATTATTATTATTATTATTATTATTATTATTATTATTATTATTAATATTATTATTATTATTAATTATTATTATTATTTTTATTATTATTATTATTATTATTATTATTATTATTATTATTATTATTATTATTATTATTATTATTATTATTATTATTATTATTATTATTATTATTATTATTTTTATTATTATTATTATTATTATTATTATTATTATTATTATTATTATTATTAATATATGCAACGTTACTAACATTACAACACAAAACGTAACCCGTCCTCATACATTTTTGCCATATATATAACATATCAATGATAATTTAACATTATCGTAGTAATATGTAACAAAACGCAACAAAAATATTTATCATATCATACCTAACTATCATATTGAACTACGAGTAAATGCTAACATACCAAAGTTTTTAGCTATCGGCAGATATCAACATAAACAAAGAACCAAACCTAACTATCATACAGGCCAACGGATAACTGCTAACATAACAAAGTTTTAACATCTGTCAAGCTAACATAGTAACACATAAACTAAGGACATAACTAGGGTTGGGAAAGGAAAAAAACAAGCTCGTTTTTTTTCGGAAAAAAACTTTTTTTTTTTATGAAAAAACACAGCCTGAAAAAAACAAGTAAAAAAAATTTTTTTTTCGTTTTTTTTCAATTAAGTTGTAGAATTTACATGTTTGAATAATTATATTATAGATTTAAGCAAATATGCTCTAATTTGGACATTTTTTGGTTCCAATTTCCTACAAGGTGGAAGCCCCTGAGTTTGTGTTCAAAATTTTTATGGGTTTCCTTTTATTTTATATTCTGAATTTTAATATCATAATATTTTGTTTGTGGCTTCATTATGTTTTCTTACTCTGTTTCAGCTTTCAGTAACATTTTTATCATAATTATTAATCAGAATTTAGAAATGCCTCTTTAAAGTTGTGACTCTTTTTTTAAGAAATAAAAAAAAGGTTGCAAAGGCCCTCACATAAAAATATAACTTTTTTTGTGTAGACGTTGCAAAAACAAGTATTTTGTTGTGTTGTCTAGAACTAGGAAATTCTGAAAATTTGCCAACTGAGAGATGATTATGCTAAGGCAGCTAAGCAGTCCTCCATTTTTGTCCCCCTGTAACCCTTTCACTGTCATTTCTCACACGATACTTCATGACTGAGATATAGACTTATTAGTTATATCCAAAATTAATATTGGCTGATCACGCTGATGAGCCCAGTGATAGTGAGCAGTCACAGCACAGTAGTCACAGCACAGTTAGTGCTCAATTGTGGGGTCTGGGGAGTGGGGCTAGTGATTAGTGAATCAAAAGTTGATATTCCAAAGCTAAATATTTAATTTAGTCATTTGCTCATCCTCCTTCATTACAATCTTGGTTCAATTTAATTTCATTATTTTTATTTATTTCATTTGCATCCCATAAGTCACTTTGAGTTTTGTCTTTCAGACACATTCTATATAAATATAAAATACATTAATATTTAAAAGTAAATTATAAATATGATTATATGATGCAAATGTAAAAATACATAGTTAAATTAGTAAGTAGAAGCCTACAAACAGCAGTCTGCAGGCTACAACCTACTGTAAATTGTAACGAAAACAATTGATAAAATATAAGAGAAAGGTAGTTCTGCTATTTTATAAATCATAATGGAATATTTGTTTAATTTCAAGTATCCTTATATTTGAAAAATGAAAATACTCAAGTGAAATATCATATTAGCCTCTTTATATTTTTAAAAATACATTTAATGAAAAAAAACGAAAAAAAACTGAAAAAGACGAAAAAAACATGAAAAAACGTGTTTTTTCCTGAAAAAAACACGATTTGAAAAAAACGGTTTTTTCCCAACCCTAGACATAACATACCTAACATACCATGAATACCCATCTATCATACAGATCAACAAATAAATGCTAACATAGCAAAGTTTTAGCATCAATAAATCTAATATAACATTACTTGAACTAAGAACATAATTTACAACAACAACCCTAACGTACCTTACGGATGGATAAACTGTTAACATTATTAAAGTTTCCTATTTATCAACGGTAAAGTAGCTAACATTTACCTACAAAATTTAACCTATTCCCAATTTTCCAACAAGTCATTAACATAGCAATGATAATTATACATTACCACAGTAATATTTAACAAAACAGCGAAAATTTTATCAAAACATAATCAATCTATCATATTGATCAACGAATAATTGCTATCATATCAAAGTTTTAACATCAATAAAGCTAACATAACATAACCTGAACTATGAACAAAATGTACAACAACAAACCTAGCGTATCTTACGTATGAATAAACTGTTACATTAATAAAGTTCCCAACTTATCAAAGGTAAAGTAGCTAACATTTACCTATGAATAAACATATTCCAACATATCTCTAACATTTAAGTGATAATATTTTCCTTTATCACAGTAATATTTAACAAAACAGGGAAAATTTTATCATAACCTGACCTTTCTATCATACTGACCAAAGAAGAATAGCTAACATAACAAAGTTATAACATCAGTAAAGCTAACATAACATAACCTGAACTAATAGGACAGTGTACAACAACAAACATAACGTACCTTACGTGTGAATAAACTGTTAACATTAATAAAGTTCCCTACTTATCAACGGTAAAGTATCTAGCATTTACCTACAAAACTTAATCTATTCCCACTTTTGCAACATAACTCTGACATAGCAGTAATAATTTTACATTTTCACAGTAATATTCAACAAAAGTGAGCGACAATTTTATCATAACCTAACCTATCTATCATACTGAACAATGAATAATTGCTAACATATCAAAGTTTTAACATGAACAAAGCTAACATAACGTAATTTGAACTAAGAACATAATGTACAACAATGAACCTAACGTACCTTACGTATGAATAAACTGTTAACATTAACAAAGTTCCCTACTTATCAACGGTAAAGTAGCTAACATTTACTTACGAAACAACATATTGCATCATATCTCTAACATATCAGTGATAATTTTACATTATCATTCTAATATTTAACAAAACTTAGCGAAAATTTTATCATAACCTATCTATCATACTGATCAACGAATAATTGCTAATATATATAAGTTTTAACATCAATAAAGCTAGCATAACATAACCTGAACTAAGTGCACAGTGTACAACAAAAAACCTAACGTACCTTACGTATGAATAAGTTGTTAACATTAATTGAGCTCCCTACTTATCAACGGTAAAGTAACTAACATTTACCTACAAAACTTAACCTATTCCCACTTTTCCAAAATATCTCTAACATATTAGGGATAGATTCACATTACCACAGTAATATTTAACAAAACGTAGTGAAGTGTTATCATATCCTAACCTCTATATCATACTGACCAATGAATAATTGCTAAAATAAAGTTTTAACATCAATAAAGCTAACATAACATAACCTAAACTAAGAACATAATGTGCAACAACAAACCTATTATACCTTACGGATGAATAAATTGTTAACATTAATAAAGTTCTCTACTTATCAACGGTAAAGTAGCTAACAAATACCTATAAAACTTAACATATCCTCACTTTTCCAAAATATCTCTAACATATTAGTGATAATTTTGCATTATGACAGTAATATTTAGAAAAACTTAGCGAAAATTTTATCTTAAATTAACCTACTATCATACTGACCATCGAAAAATATTAACATAACAAAGTTTTAATATCAATAAAGGTAACATAACATAACCTGAACTAAGAATATAACGTACAATACCAAACCTAACATACCTTACATTCGAATAAACTGCTAACTTTAACAAAGTTCTCCAATTAACAACAGTGAAGTAGCTAACATCACCTATAAAACTTAACCTATTCCCTCCTTTTCCAGCA
The DNA here is from genome assembly GCA_015478945.1 of Trachelipus rathkii. Taxonomy (NCBI): domain Eukaryota; kingdom Metazoa; phylum Arthropoda; class Malacostraca; order Isopoda; family Trachelipodidae; genus Trachelipus; species Trachelipus rathkii. The sequence continues at coordinate 3,745 of JABUQX010112931.1, read as the reverse complement.
TATCTTTAGCATATCAATGTTAATTTTACTTTTAACGTTATAATATTTATCAAAAAGTGACAAAAATTTATCAAAACGTAATCTGTCTATCATACTGGTCATCGGATAAATGCTAACATAGCAGAGTTTTAAGATCAATAAAGCTAACATAACATAACATGAACAAAGAACATGACGTACAACGACAAACATAACACACCTTACATATGAATAAACTGTTAACATTAACAAAAATTCCCTACCTATCAACGGAAAAGTAGCTAACATTATTACAAAACCTATCCTATTTACATGTTTTCAACATATCAGTGTTAATTTTACATTATCATAGTAATATTTAACAAAAATTAATAAACATTTTACCATAACCTAACATATCTATCATACTGACCAACGAATAAATGCTAACATAACGAAGTTTTAACATCAATAAAGTTAATTTAACATAGCCTGAATTAAGAATATAATGTACTACAATGCTAACATACCTTACGTACAAATAAACTGCTTATATTAACAAAGTTATGAACTTAACAATAGTAAAGTAGCTAACGTTACTTACAAAAAATAAAAACATAATCCCTCGTTTTTAACATAAAGTTAGTGATCAACGAATAAATTTTAACAAAATTTTAACATAATATTACCAGAACTAGGAACATAGAGTATCATAAAATAACTGACATACCTTACGAATGAATAAACTTCCAACATTAGCAAAATACACTGCTTAATATCGGTAAAGTAACTAACACCATATCACAAAGCATAACCTATCCCTCTACTCTTCCATCAAATATATAACATATTAATGATAATTAGCTTGGCATTATCATAGTAAGATAAAACAAAACTTAACAAAAATATTTATCATATCATAACCTAACTTACATATTGAACTACAAATAAATGCTAACATAGAAAAGTTTTTATCTTATCAACAGATATCAACATAAACAAAGTACCAAACCTAACTACCATACTAACCAACGAATAATTGCTAACATAACAAAGTTTTAACATTAGTAAAACTAACATAATACGACATAAACTAAGAACGCTGCAAACCTAGCATAGCCTGCGTACGAATAAGCTTCTAACATTAACAAAGTTAATAGCATAACTACAGTAAAGTAGCCAACATACCCAAGAAAAACTCAACCTAACCCTACTCTTTAATCATATATATATATATATATATATATATATATATATATATATATATATATATATATATACTCTAATATATATCTATATATGTAATAATATATAATATATATATATGTAATAATATATATATAATATATATATATATATATATATATATATGTATATAATAATAATATATAATATATATATGTATATATAGCATAATATATTAGTACATATATGGCAACATATATACTATCTAATAATAATATGAAAATAATAATATATAATAGCTATTATATATATATATATATGCTGTAATAATAATAATATATATACCCTATACATTTTTTAACTACTAATACTCTCACAGTTCAGAAAATATAAAGAATCTTTTAATATCTCCTTTTGGGCTCAAACTCGAGCCCTCGCTGCTGGTATAGCAAGTGTTTTATCACTTGACCAGATAAAAGGAAACCTTGGAAGAATACTTACTTCCAGAGCTTGCTTTCACCTCGGGTTCCCACTCTGAAAATGATTTATAAATCATTTTTTTTACAAATGCTAATACTCTCACAGTTCAGAAAGTATAAAGAATCTTTTAGATTAAAAGATTCTTCGTATTTTCTGGACTGTGAGAGTATTAGTAGTTGAAAAAATTTAAATTTATACATCATCTCTCTGAGTGGGACCCGAGTGTGGGCAGGGAAGCTTCTGGGAAGTAAAGTATTCTTCCAAGGTTTCCTGTTACCTCATCGTGGTCAGTGGATAAACACTTGCTATACCAACAGCGAGGGCTTGAGTTCGAGCCCAAAAGGAAGATTAAAGACCCTTATATATATATATATATATATATATATAATATATATTAAATATATATATAAATTTATTAAAATTTTTTATTTTTAAAAATATTTAAAGGAAAATATAACAAAACATTATAAAAATTGCATTAGGTATGTACTTATTAATTTTAGGAAAAATTTATTTCTCACGTCATTTTGAATAAAACTTTATACTCTTATATGAAAGCCTCATATTTCAAACTTATCCTAAAAAATTCTTAAGATTGGTCTTGCTTCTTTACATAAGTTTATAACTTTATGTAACTATTATCTTAATATAAAATAAACACTTACTTCTATTATGGATTATTTCAATTATACAAAGGTAAACGGCACTAGAAGTAATGTAACATATAATTAAAATTCAATAATCGCAACATATTAACTACCCTTACTTCCAAACTAAGCAGTAAACACAATTCATCTATGCTATACATTTCATTTTACTCTGTCAGCCGTAAGTGAACTTATCGTACATCGTACATAGATATCTATCTATCTATCTATATATATATATATATATATATATATATATATATATATATATATATATATATATATATATATATATATATATATATCTATATATATATGGAGAAATAGATAGATAGATAGATATAGATAGATAGATAGATAGATAGATGAGAGAGAATCAAATTCTTTCTCGCATTTCAATTGTTCTGCGTTTTCCGGGCGAAAATTTACGTTCCCGTGATTTTCGTATCTTTTCTATCGTTCAGCAGGTATGATGACTGGCTGGCTGATGTAATATTATACAGTGAAAATTTACGTAAGCATAAGATTAGAATTTTACTCTGAGACAGAGCAGGAAGGAAAATTTCAAATAATTTGATTCTCGCCAATTTGCTAATACTAGTAGTACTTGTTTTTCTTAAATTTATTTTTATTTATTCTTTCCATTTCATATAAAATTGTGTATTTAATTAAGGATAAACATTTTAGTTTTATTTTTTTTTTTTTTTTAAAGGACTCAAAAATGTTGGATTGGGGACTACCTTACTTTCTCTATGTATGCGCCCTGATGTATAGTATGTGTATATATATATATATATATATATATATATATATATATATACTATGTATATATAATAATATGTGTAATATATATATATATAATAATATATATATATATGTAATGTGTATATGTATACTCTTTACCACCTTACCTACTGTTGCTGAGGGAGTGTTACCATACCATATATATATATATCTATAATATTTTACATTGTGTATGTATATTCCATATTTTACTTTATATACCCACTATTTTTCTTATTATACATGTTATATGTATTTGTTAATATTGAACTCCATTATTATATTTTATACCATATATATATATTTATATATATATATTATATATATTATATATATGTATATTTTTATATTTGTATATATATATATATATATATATTATATATATAATAATAATAATAATATTATAACATTTATATTATATATTTTTATATTCTATATATATTTTGTTATTATATATATTATTATATTAATTATTTTGTGATATCTAGTAAATAATAACATGATGTTTTCTCTATGTGTATATCATTCTGTATTCTTACTATAATATCATTGTGTTTATATATTATTATATATATTATTATATATTATTATTCTTTATATATATATTTTATATATATATAAATATCAATATATTCTATATATATAATAAATATATATATATATATATATATATATATTATAATAAATATGTA
>JABUQX010112930.1:0-10000 GCA_015478945.1 Trachelipus rathkii | reverse complement strand
ATTCGCTGAAATGGTTGAGTATTTTTTTCTTTTACTGCTAACGTTTTAGAAATATTGTTTTTATCTTCGTCCAGATATATAAAATTATTGACAAAAATTAATTTAGCTTTGCCCATGTTTTACGTATCCATTTTTAAATGCACAAAGCCTCCCTTATGCATTTTTTAAGCTTATTTTTTTGTTTATTTTTTCTTCTTAGAACTTATACAATATTTTTCCAGTCTTAAAGGGGGACTTCCCATTCTCTAGGCCATGTCTCCACAGAGTGTTTTAGATCCTACTCTTCAATTATAATAAATGGATCACTATCTTTAACCAACCATTATAATGAATTGAATGGGGATTTTTTCTTAAAATAGACAGACACATTTTATGGCAAACTGAAAAAGTTTCCACTTTAGTCTCAGTTTTTTGAAATTAAGGGTTTCTCCTGATTACCTTTAGCTTCACCTTTCTTTTAACATTGCAGCAATGTCTGGATTGATAGCGTTTTAAATTCGCCATTAATTTAAAGGATTCCAAAAGATGTATTTGTGACCCCATGAGTAACTGGTAGTTAGGGAGACTCTCTTTCTTGCATGATCGAACTGACTGTTTTCCATCAACTGTTAAACTATTTCATATTGAAAAATGAAAGGAATTTTTATCATCAGAGTGAGTAATATATTCAAATACATGAGTGGTGTTTTTCGATTTTGCGGTTTAGGACATGATTTTTACTAAGGATATTAAAACTTTAATTAATTCAAAGTTATCATATAAAACATCCGAACGTTTTCTAATATATTGAATAATAAAATATTACTAATAAAAAGATAGAAATAAAGAATTATATATATATATATATTATATAGTATATATATATATATATAACTATTATATATATATATATATATATATATATATATATATATATTAATATATTATACTATATATACATTATATATATATATATATTATATATATAAATAATATATATATATAATATATATATATATATATATATATATATATATAACACCTGTAGTAGATAAATTAATAATTATTTAAATTTGGTTATATTTGCCGGAGCCGGAGCAGCCTTTTTTTTTGCGGCTCCGACTCCGCGCTCCGCTTCCAGGTTCCCCCTAAAATTTCGCCTCCGACTCCCAGGTCGCCCAAAATTTCGGCTCCGGCTCCGGCTCCTGCTCCAGTCCCTCAAAAAGTTTCGGCTCCGGCTCCACCCAAAACCTTGTGGCTCCGGCTCCCGGCTCCGCAGCCCTGTATATATATATATATATATATATATATATATAATATACATTATATATAGATAAATAATATATATATATTATATATATATTATATATATAAATATATTGTATTATAGATAATATATATATAATACATATACACAAATTTATCTTGCAGTAAAATTTATAAAATTTGTTAAATATTACTTCCATATCAATCTTGATTTAAGGCGTTTTCGTTTTTGCATTTGTGCTTACGAACAGTAAGAAATGGTCGAGTTTGCGTTCGTTTTTGACAAACTTATCGAAAAATCGTAAGAAATGCTTACCAGACGTAAGGAATTTCCTTAATTCTGTAAGGTTGCTATTTCCGGTGCTTGCCGATTTAAGAACGTTCTTACGAAAAAATATAAACAAATTGAAGATGGCGGCATGGTAGGCCCCGTCTGAATTGATGATTTTCTGAAGTTAATTAAAATCAGCTTTAAATCTAATTTCTTCCAAATGGATAAACTCCATCACAATAGTTGATCAATTATTTGTAATATAAACCATTTGTTATTTTTTTTTATTTCTGCTTATTCAAAAACCACGTGCTCCATCACAACAGCTGATTCCAATTGCTTAAAAACAAAAGTAAGCCTAGCACAAAATCGCGGTCGTTTAAACAGAAATTCGTGCTAAAAAAAAAAACTGGGGGGGGGGGGGGAGCATTTCTGTATCAAGCGTAAGCCACAAATGGCAAAACGAAAACGATCTAAATTAAAAGCAAAGGAAATACTAAAATTAATTCTATCGTAAACGCTTCGTATTTTTACAATTATGATTAAAGAAGATAGAACTAAATAAATTAGTCCCGAGTAAAGTATTAGTTCCGGTTCCGGTCGGAACTTTTCCAAGGTTCTGTAAAGTTCCGGTTCCGGTACATCCCTAATATATATAGTAGCGCACTCTCAGCGATGAAATTACCTCCCATTTGGCTTATGGTGTGTAGGGGCTCCCATGACATTTCAGTGACTAATGGTTCGCCTTTCTCTCGCGTTTCATATCCACACATCCTCCAGACATCTTACAGACAGCACCCTATATCCTCATACCATATAAACATACTTATATCCACACCCTTTTTCTAGACAACATCTTACAGACATCCCTATCCCTTATATCCCTGTGTGTGGTGGAGAAAGAATTGCCCACAATGTATGTTCTGCGTGTTGTAGATGACGACTAAAGGGACAGTGGAGTTGGGTTGGCTGCCCACTACCACTTATCTTTTGCTAGGAATACTAATGCATGCATTGGAAAAAGTCGTGATCGCCGTAGGTGGCCTATCTTTCGGCGAAAATAATGAATCGTATGGGTATCATGAATGCCACAGGAATAAATGTTGAGGAGAGAGGTGATGGATGAATTTAGAAGGGCAAATTTGATTTGCTCGCTGTGATGATGCATTACATTGTGATTGAAACAAAGATGAAAAGAAAGTGAAAATGAGTGGTGTGGTGTGAAATGTGCATGTACTGGTGTTGAAAGGAATAAGAGGGGAGAGGAGGAGTTGCCATTCTGATGAGTGACCTGTGGTACAGAGCTATGGTAGATTGTGTGAGTGATTACTAGAATTCTAATGGTTAATTTTAAGTTTGAAAAGGTCAAGGTATATGTGGGTGTGACACGCGGTCCATCTGAGAGTAATGTTGAAGTGAGTGATTTTCTGAGATAATCTGAATGATGGTTTGTATGGGGTGAGTAGGAGCTTCAGATTGATTGTGTTGGGGGGCCTAAATGGTTGGATAGGTGATCAGATAAGAGATGGTATAACAGCTAGGTGGTTTTGGGGTGCCGGGAGAAAATGAGAATGGTAGGAAGGTGATTGATTTCTGTGAGGAGAGAGGTATGTGCGTAAGTAATACTTTCTTTAAGCACAAGAGTATTCATAAGTATGCTAGAGTTGGTGTAGGTAGAGATGGTATCGCTGTGAAAAGTATGATTGATTTTGTGTTGGTGTTGAAGATGTTGAAGTATGTGTTGGATGTTAAATCAGCGAGAGGGTTAGGAATTGGACTATCGTATCATTATGTTGCTTTATGTAAAATTAAGTTAGTGGGGGCTTGGATGGAGAGGAAAGTGATAAGGAAGGAAGTGATTAGAATTGGGAGTGAGAAGCTAAGTGAACAGGGTCATAAGGATAAGTATTTAAGAGCGCTTGCAAAAAATCAGTGAATGTGAACAAGTGAACTGAACAAATACTGGATCAAAATTGAAGGAAGTGGTGTAGTAGTGCAAAAGAAGAATGTGCGAAATTGCTAAAGAGGAAGTAGAATGTTAACATTGAGTGTGGAATAAAAGGTGATCAAAGCGGTAAAAGAAAAAAAGAAGCGTGGTTGAATGTACTAAAAGCCAATGATGAGGTTTCAAAAGAAAGATGTTTGGAAATATGTTAGGAGGAAAAAAGGAATTCTAAAAGATGCATACGTAGGAGAAAAGAAGAGGTAAATGAACAGTTTGGAAGGAGGATGAATGGGAACTTACAAGGGAATAGGAAGGCTTCTTCTGGAATGAAGTCGAAAAGCCGTTAAGAATAAATATAAGGGGAATTGCTCATAGAATAATTGAATTAGGGATATTGGTTGCTTTCCTAACTGATTGATATGGATATCGAGGGATTGTGGATAGGGAACACTTTGCAAAATCTGTATACACCTTGGCAGTAAATGAAGATGTGATAGTGAATGTGTGTGGGTTTGATGGTGCAAGAAGGAATAGGTATTTTGGGGGTGAGGTTATTAGCAAAGAGGAGATAATGGGTAGAGCGAGAAAGTTAAGAAATGGTAAATCTGCAGGATAGATGAAATTACTTGGTGAAATGATCAAAGAACGGAGGCGAGGATGGGTGTTTGATGGATTTGGAATTGGTTGTAACAAAATCGTTTATGGAGGGTATAGTTCCGAGGAATTGGAGGAGAGCAGTAACAGTACCCTTATTTAAGGGGTAAGGGGGAACAAGGGTAACTGTAGGAATTATGGGGTATTAGTTTATTGAGTTTTGTAGTAAAGATATATGCTGGTATTTTTGGTCGAAAGAGTGCGGTCGAGTGACTGAAGGTCTGATTTGTGAAGAACAAAGTGTGTTTAGAAGTGGTAGAGGATGTGTGGATCAAATCTTTATATTGAAACAATGTTGAGGAAATGAGTGAGAATAAGAAAAAATTGTACTTTGGTTTTATGGATCTGCGTATGATAGGATTAATAGAGAAGCTCTATGGCAGGTGTTAGTGATATATGATGCTGGTGGTAGACTTTTGAATGTAATCAAAAGTTCATGTTGACGATTAGTGAAGCATGTGTAAGAATAAATGGAGTCGAAAGTGATTTGTTTAATATTAATAGCGGAGTGAGGCGGGGATGTGTTATGTCTCCATGGTTATTCAATTTGTATATGGAAGGAGTTATGAAAAATTTGAGGTGGGGGTGACAGGGATGTGTTATGCCTCCTTGGTTATTCAATTTGTATATGGATGGAGTTATAAAAGAATTTGAGGTGGGGGTGGCAGGGGATTTTGTTAGAATGATGGAGAATGGAAGAGAGTGGAGGGTGCCCTATCTGTTATATGCGGATGATTTGGAATTGTGTGGCGAATCAGAAGAGTTTGAGAGGATTGGTAGAGAGATTTGACAGGGTGTGTAAAAGGAGTGGTTTGAAAGTAAATGTAGATAAGAGTAAGGTTATGGTTATGAGTCAGGACAGCCCTCGATGTGAAATTATGTTGGATTGTGAGCAGCTGGAACAAGTTTCTAATTTTAAATATTTAGGATATATGTTGGATGAAAAGGGAACGGAAGATGCAGAGTGTAGTAGGAAAGTTGCGAATGGCAGGAAGGTGGCTGGTGCAATTAAATCCTTGGTTGGTGTAAAGGGACTAAGTCTTGAGTGCGCCAAGGTCTTACGTGAGGGTATGTTGTTACCTGTGTTAATGTATAGTAGTGAGACTAAGGTCTGGAATAGGAGGCGTAGATCTTGAATACAGTGTGTCCAGATGGACAAACTTAGGGGCGTGTTAGGTGTAAGAAGAATTGATAAAATGTGGAATGAACGTATTAGAGATTTCTGTGGTGTGAAGAAAGGGGTAAATGGGAGAATAAATGAAAGTACGTTGAGATGGTTTGGTCATGTGGAAAGGATGGATGATAGTCGGTTGGTTTAGCGGATGTATAGTGGTGTGGTGAGTGTGCTGGGAATTGACCGGCTGGGAGACCGAAGAGAGAGTGGATTGAGTCAGTAAAGGATTTCCTGGAGGAGAGGAATACGAGTTTCGCAGTGGCGAGAAGAAAGGTGCATAATAGCGAGGTTTTGTGAAGGGCTAGGGTTGTGGCCAACCTGGGCCAAGGGATGAACCCCACTTTACGAGATGGCATAGTGAGGCTTCGTCGCGCTCATAAAGCTCTATAGTGGATTTTCTGAATTTGACGAGTTCTTCTTCTACTTTTCTGTTTCCAGTGCATGCTACGCCCCTTACCCTTAGGTAGAGAAGGTAGGTGATGATGATGATGATATATATTCCTACAAGTTCCTATAAAAAAAAATATTTGTCAAATATAATAAATATGTCTAATTCCTAACCACTACACTACAAATCGAAGCAAACTCTATTGCTTGAATTCTCCCGCTTATCTTTGTTGATTTCTTTCCTTTGATTCCATCGACGAAGCATCAACACCTTCACCTGAAGTTGAAGAGAACATAAGTTCAATTTAATGAGTAATATTTGTGTTTTATGATCTGTTTGTGATTCGGAGAGTCTTCTCCCGTCTAAGAATAGTGTGGATATGAGCGCAAGAGGGCAAAACCATCTATTTATTATCATGTACCTTAAATCATTTACTGATTGGTTTATACAATAAATAAATTTTACATCTTGTGTACCTGCTTTCTCACTATTATTAATATTATTATTATTATTATTATTAATTGTGGGAATAGATTCAGTAATTTCAGTTGAGTTTTAAATTTTTAAATTTTATTCACTAAATGGTATTATTGCAAATAATTGAAGAATATTAATATGTTCATGTTTTTAGTGACAACCTTTTCTTTTATTATTTTGTAGACTCACTTTAGTGATGTAGACCATGGAGAAAAAGACGACACACTCAATATAAAAAGCCCTTTAAAAAACGAACCTCAGTTGTCAAGAAGAAAGAACCAAAATATTGAAAACAAAGATTTGAAAAATCATGAAAAAGATGAGTTGGAACTTCATTCTGAGTCACGAGGTAAGAAGCTTAAAAGTGAACATTTCAGTTTTGAATGTAAACTCAAATCAAATTTAGAAGTGATGGTGATACCGGTGGTGGTGGACGCTTTGGGAATTGTAAAATCTAGCCTGATCTCCCACGTAGGAAGACTCCCGATTAGAGTAACAGCATCTGAAATATGTTTGGAGGTGGTGAAGAAGAACCTGAGTATCATTAGGTTGGTGTTGGGTATATGGAGGAGCAAATAATTATGTGCCAGTCTTTGACTCAAGGTTTGAGGACGGTTGGTACTTCTTACAGCCCTTTAAAGGAGGAGGAAAAAATTATTAAATGTTCTGAGTGCGATTATGAATAAAATCGAGAAAGAGGCTAAAATTACATTTGTTAATACATATAAATACACTATATTTATAACTGTGTTCAGAACATTTAAAATATCCACCTCTAAATGATTAAGCATGGCAAACCGTCCTCAAACCTGGAGACTAAGGCTGGCACATATATGTCCTCTTTTTACATACCCAAAACCACCAGATGATACTTAGGCTCTTTCTTTCTACTTCCAAACATATTTCAGATGTTACTCTGATCGGGAATTTTTCTAGGTGAGCAGTCAGGCTAGATTTCATTGTTCTTAATGCACCCATCATTTCATTCCTCTATGATCCACATTCTCTGGATTTTGTATTTGAAGATTTGATTGCAATGTGGATTTAGGTCTTTAATTTCTGTTTTATTAATAATATTTTCTGAACTTTCCATCATTTTACCATTTGTTCAAATGCTCACTTGTCTACTCCGAATTCCATTTCTATACCGTGTGAATTTTTTTAATTACTCTTAACTTGCCTTTTAGTTTCTTCTTTGTTTGATGAGTTTAGTGTTTTAAATCGTCCTTATAGAACAGGTGCGTTATCTGTTTAGTTTTTTTCATTCCTTGGGGTTTATTATGTATCCGTTGGTATGGCTGTTGTTCAGGGGATTCAGTGCTGGTACAAACAATGGGTAGGATATCAAACCACCAGGGAATAATCCCCTTTTAATTTTAGTTCCATTGCAATTTTTTGTACTTGTATGGATTTTATGGATCCTCCTTCTTCTAGCTACAAATAGAGCTGCGGGATAAATAAATTTTTTTTTTTTTTTACAAATAGAGCTGCGGGATAAATAAATTTTCTTTTCCCCAAGTTTTTATTTTATAAAAAAATTTAATTGTTTTAATATTTTCCACTCATTTGTTTTCATTTTTACGACAGATTTAGAATAGCTTGGCCAGAATTGTCTTTTGGTGTTTGATTCATCATGATCCAAATGAAAAAGTTTATTTTTTAATAATTTTTTGTTGAAAGATGGAAACGAAGATAAAATTTTCTATTGAACCTATTTCAAATTGTATTGAAAATTTGGAAATGATTCTCTCTCTCTCTCGTTTTAATGGAAGGTTAGGATTGTGACCTTAGTTTTAATGTTCATCGGATCAATATGAAACTTTTAGAACATGTATGATTGGGTGCATTCACCTTTTTATTTAGACTATATTATTTATCATCATCTGCCCCTGGATTCCCCAGGACTGGGGGTGGAGTGGGCTAATATACACAGAAAATCCGTGGCATGAATGAGCATTCTTAGGGCAGAAATATTTGGTAGCGGGACTCCAGTCTGACTACCGCCGTCCCTTTAGTTGGCTCTTACGACACGCATAACGTACGTTGTGTAAATTCTTTCTCCCCTACACATGGGGAAAATATTTTTGTATACTAAAAAGAAATTTTTAGTTTTTGTCCATTTCCCCCTGCCCAGAGGCAAATCGTTTGTGTGTCCAACGAAAATGATCGAAATAAAAAAGGTGTCTCTACCCCAACTTTACGTACCCTGAAAATTTCATGTTAATCGGATCAACAGAAAGAAATTTATCGCAATTTTTTATTTATTAAAAACCATTTTCAGTGGGCTTTTGGAAATTGGGGATTGCTGGCATTTGGTGGCAGATATGAGAAATCTGTATTACATTTTTTTAGATAATAGATATACCTCTCCTTGTTTGGTTTAAGTTACAAGTCATTTCGACAAAAATTGTAGGTGAACTCACAAATGTTAGGTACATGGTTTTTCACATTAAAATGCAAAATAACCCTATAGGGACAGAAAAATAGCTCCTCCAAATAGACGTTTTAGAGCTTATCTAAATACAGCTCTCAAAAACTTTAAATACTTGAAGTAATTACAGCAAAGAACTCATTGACAAGTCCTCAAGTTTTAAAAACAAAATTAAAACCTCTTAAACAAACAGGCATGTTAGCATGACCATATTAATTAAAATATTAATCAGTTTAAAGTTGCAGACGAATTCAAGCTAGGAAAATAATTTTAAAAGAGGAGAGACTTAATAGTGCTTTTAGAAGTTAAAATGTGATTAATATTTTAATTAATGATGCAGAATTAATAAATCTAACAAAGTAGATTTTATTCAATGTATAGAAAGATACGCTTTTTTTGCATCACTTTCAGTAGATTATTATTATTATTATTATTATTATTATTATTATTATTATTATTATTATTATTATATTATTATTATTATTATTATTATTATCTTTTTTTTTTTTTGGTGACCGGAAAAGGGAAGTAGTAGAAGAATATGAAACAAATCGAAAAGAAAGCCCAGCCTTACCGTCCCCTCTATACCTATTAGTGAGAACTCGTCGCAGTCAGAAAATTCACCCTAGAGCTTCAAGGGACCGCGACGAACATTCACTATGGCATATCGTCAAGTGTAGGGTTCATCCCCTGGCCCAGGTGAACCACAACCACGCCCTCTCACAAAACCCCGCCATTCACTCTTATTATGCACCTTTATACTCGCCTTTGCCAAACTCACATTTCTCTCCTACAGACATTCCTTTACTGACTCAATCCACTTTTTCTTCGGTCTCCCAGCCGGATTCCCAACACACTCACCACTAAACATTCGCTTAACCAACCGACTATCATTCATTATTTCCACATGACCAAACCATCTCAACGTTCATTTATTCTCTCGTTTACCCCTTTCTTTACACCATATAACTTTCTAAAAACGTTCATTCCTCATTTTATCAATTCTTTTCACACCTAACACGCCCATAAGATTGTCCATTTGAACACATTGAACTTTAGATCTATACCTCTTATTATAGACCATAGTCTCACTACTAAAGATTAACACAGGCAACAACACACCCTCATGTAAGACCCTAGCGCATTCAAGAACTTTTCTTGAAATCCACCAAGAATTTAATTGCACAGCCACCTCCTGCATTCACAACTTTCCTAGCTACTAAACTTGCATAATCCGTTCCCTTTTCATTTCCAACATATATCCTAAATATTTCAAATCAAACATTGTTCAGCTGTCACCATCTAACATAACTTCACACCGAGGACTGTCCTCACTCACAACCATAGCCTTACTACTATCTACGTTTACTTTCAAGCCCTTCCATTTACACACCCTACCAAATCTTTCTACCAAT
>JABUQX010112929.1:12500-22500 GCA_015478945.1 Trachelipus rathkii | reverse complement strand
TATTATATATATATATACTATATATATATATAACTATATATATATTATAAGTATAATAAATAATATATAATAATATTATATATATATATATATATATTATATATGCGTACATGTGAGCTGATGCTCGCATTCTTGCGTAGTTTTTTTTATGCTGAAAAAGTTAAAAATTGACCAAATTGCTTTTTGGTGTGAAGCTCAGATTCTTCCTTTTTTAAATTTTTTATTAAAAAATTGTATGAATACTTATTTCGAAATGTGTTTAGTTATTAATTATTTTCCTAGGTACGAATTTTCGTTCAAATTAAAATAAAATTTGATAATTACGTTTTATTTATTAAAATTAAATGATAAATACGTTTTACAAATATATATTATGTACTATATAGATAATATATTATATATAATATATATATATATATATATATATATATAACTCATTATATATCAGTATATACTCATAATATATATATATATTATACTATTATATATATTATATATATATAACTTTATTAATACTATCTATATACTTATATATATAATATATATTATATATAATATCTTATATACTAATTATATATTATATTACCTATATATATAGTATATATATATATATATATTATATATATATCTATTATATATATATATTATTATAATAAACTTAAAAAGGCAAATTATCAGAAAAGAGCCAGGAAAATTATCTCGAAAAGTAATGACACTTACAGAAAAACAATTTACATATTTGGAATCAGCGTATTAAATTTGTATTACCAGAATGTAAAAAAAAATCTCGAAAAGTACGACACTTACAGAAAAATAAATTACAAATTTGGAATCAGCGTATAAAAGCTTTATTATATGCAAAGTTCGTTTTTATGATTTAAAACTACAGCGAAATTACCCAAGGGTATACCGCATTGATACCAGGAGTCGGGGTCTCTCGGCCTCTAGGGGACGACGGGGGGGACTTCCGTCCTCCCCTCTGTCCCCATCGTTTCTCGGAGCCCCTAGTGAAAATATGTTTCCTGAACTTCCCAATTTTTAGGGGCTCGAGCGATGGGGACAGAGCGAGGGGGACGAACGACTTGTACGTATAATAAGCTTATAGCTTGATTCCACAATTATGTAATTTGTTTTTCTGTAAGTGTCGTACTTTTCGAGTTTTTTTTTTTTTTTTTTTTACATTTCTGTTAATAAGCTTTATTTATACGTTGATTCCAAATATGTATTTGCGTTTTTCCTGTAAGTGTCATACTTTTCGAGATAATCTCCTGGCCCTTTTCTGGAATTATGCCCTTAAAAAAAAATATTATTAAAACTAGAAAAAGTTTAATAAAGTACCAAAATCGTTACAAAATATTTTTTGTTATCACTCCTTTACCTTGCGCCTTTATATATATATATAATATATATTATATATATACTATTATATATTATATATAGTATATATATAATATATATAGTGTATATATATATATATATTATATATATAATATATATATATATATATTTAATTAAACTTAGCCAATTTAATTGGAAAGTAAATTTAAACTTTAACTGCTTCACCTTTACTAAAATCAGTAGAATTTATAATATAATATATTTTTTTTTACCCTAGACCAATAGAAGGTAAAAATTTTTATTTTCAACGTTAAAGACAAATTGGGAAAATAAAATTCGTTAGAGTTATCTTTTATAATGTAACTATTTATAGCTATATATTATATATATATATATATATATATATATATATATATTATATATATATAATATATATATATATATATATATATATATAATATTATAATATTATTGATAATTGATTTTATATATATATTAAACTAAATATGATATATATATATATATAGTATAATTATATATATTATATACTATATAATATATATTATATATTATATATATATATAATATAAATATATATACATATATAATTTTTTATATTATATATATACTATATACTTATTATATTTATTATTATATATATATATATATATATATAAGCTGAGATAGTGTGTGTCGCGTAGGTGCTGTGTATAAATGTATTTGTGCTTATTTTAATGTTCTCTCCCTATTAAAATTTAATTGTTATAAAAATACATATCTTTGAAAACTCTTGCTCTAATCTATATTTACAAGTATACATTACATCCATTTAACATAGAGTAATAAACGAAAGGACAACTGCTGATTTAGACTTAAAGCAAAGTTCTTCCTCATGTCTTTATCATTCATTACAGATTTGTTTACTTAAACCTTTTCCAGATTCCAAACAACGGCTTAGAAAAACCAACGTTGAGAGTCTTGGCTTCCTTACACCAAAGAAAGATTTTCATCGTCTTCTGAAAATTATTCCGATGGATGATGAGCACATTTTAGAGATATATTGGGTTTTCTCGCCTCTTCATAAATATTACGAGTCCAAACCATTGTCATACATAGAGCATTTTATGGGACATGAAGGTTATGGATCCCTTTTGTCTTACCTTAAAAGAAGGTAAAATATTTTTATTCACGTTTTTAAAGACAAATTTTTGATTTTAAATTCGTATAGTTATGTTTATGAAAATTTTTACACTGTTTTTGAATCGTTTTGAAATTCAGATTTTCTATTTGGTTTTAAAGAGTTTTTATGCGAAATACTTCATAGAATTTGTTTTTTGGATAGGCATAGAGAGATGGTTGGGAGATGAGTACTTAAAAGGCATAACTATATAGTCAGCTCAAAGGCAATTTGGAAAGTTCATATTTATAAAGCGAGACAAGCATTCAAGTTTGCATTCCACTCTCAAGTATTAATTGTAAATTTCCTCTCTTAAAAAAAAAAAAAAAAAAAAAAGCTTTGAATTGAAGTCAGAAAATACTTTTCCGAGGATGCTGATTTTTCCAATATTTACCACTCAGTTCGTTTTCAAAGAGTAGACGTTACACATATCGCTTCGAAGATCTAAGAGTTATAAAACTTTATATAGTGATATTTTAAAAATGCATTTAATAAGATGAATGTTAAATCAGTAAAATATGGAAGGAAAGCCACAGAATAAATTAAAATACAGAGAATAAAGATTAATCTTTTTGTATATTATTCCATTTGCATGTCACTTTGTCAATGGCAATGGTTTATTCTGTTAACACAGAGACCAGCGAATTTCTGAGATCGCTTTTACAAATCGATTGAAATCCAACTTGAAAAAAAAGGTATCTTTAAACTTTAAAACTGCAGTCTTTACACCTGACCTTATACAACGTTATCCTAACTTGGATCAGAACTTGAGAGCGGGGTATAAAAAGTGTTTAAGAACGTAAAATAAGCTTTTTTTTCTTTAGATTTGTGAAATGGTAAAGCAATAATCGCGGCAGGAGACTGCAATCACGTTCGAAAGTAATATATTCTCTTTTCTCTGCTCTCTTTTTATTTTGATTCTGAACCTTTAATCCCACAACAAATTCCACAGATAATTTTTATGGTATGGAATCGCTCTACTATGGTCGACTTTTTTGATCTGATAACGCATATTTTCAGTTTAGTGCGTTATGTTCAAAATTTTATAACATTCCATGAGCTAGAATCGTATTCCTTCTTGCATTATTTTCAGCTCTCTATTTCCCATTAAAATTTTTCAGTGGTTTCAGTTTGGAATTGAGTGGTCGCAACGAAAAGAAAATATATAACTTTTGTATTTAAAATTTTTGCAAGATTATTCACTGAATATAATAACAAATTCAAGTCTTTCCTGAAATTTAATTGTTTAATTCAAACATTTATATATTCTGTCTCGACTCCCCGCCGAAGCAGTAAATCCTATGGAAAAAGAACTCCATGATTAGAACCGATCAACATCGCCAGCGACATTAGCATGGAATACAATGATAACACAAAAAAACTTTGATTGTCTGAAATTGTCTTGGGAACGTTGAACAATTACATTAGATAGGTTTATTTATTATCTTAAAAATTTGTTAGATAAATTTTTGTAATTAAAATTTGGAGTGGATAAGTACATCAGAAATAAAGAATTAGATAAATAAATGTGTTGTTGTATAAAAAAACAAAGTTTTCATCACTCAAGTGAAGAAAAAAGTTGAATTCCTTTATTCTCGTTTCATAAGTTAAAATTGCTTAGACTATTTTCTCTTTTCATTGCACATCACATATGAAATTTTGCAGACCATCTTAGTGATTGGATGAAGATACACTTTTTCTTTTCATAATCTTTTTTGATGTCCCAGCCATTCTTTTCCTTTATTTTAATTTTTCAGTTCTTTTTTTCCAGTGTCCAGAATCCAAAAAATTGGCTAAAGGTATACAGAATAAAGTGGACCCAACTTAGGGAGCGGGAAAGCATCTTAAACCCAGTGGAAAAAATTTAAACAAACAGTAAGGCCTCGCCAACCTCCCCTCCCAGGATGCTCGCCGGCACATTTTACCCTACCCTGATCGATCATAGTTAAAGTGGCTAAAAACATCATGGCCCCACTAGCCAGAGTTTATCAGATAAAGGGTGTTAAAGTGAAAATAATGATAGTTATTATATTTTTATTTATTAAGTTGCAATTTCGCGCCATGCCCCATACACATGTGTTGTTTTTCTTGACAGATAGATACGGAGTAGTGAATTATAAAATATAGGAAAGTAATAAGAAAGGAAATGAAAATGCCAAAATGAAAAAAAGCCAGATATTCTAAACACATTCCATAAGGTAACGTTTAAAATCATTATTAGAAAGGGCCCTCAAAATGGCACTTTCTGCCGCGAATCTAGACTTCTAATCGTGCCCCATCATGCAACGACGAATTTTTTCAAAAATACCAGGTTTTCGACGGATTTGTTGGCAGCCATCTTGTATGCGCTGACGAAGTATTTCAACGTCAGAATTAGTGCCGAAAATAAATCAATTGATCTTCAAAAAATTTCGAGCGACGTTCAATGGATTTAGTTTCTCTAGATCAGGTCAAACCTATAGTTTCGCTAAGCTGTTGTGCTTGCCACTCCTCAACATGGTCAGGCAAGCGACAGTGCATGCGTTAAGCGCAACTATTCGAAACGACACATTTTCAAGAAATTAACATATGATCCACCTCCTTTTAATCTTATTTCGAGATAAATGGCCGATTATACCTGCCAAGTCATTAGCACTAAATTGACGTAATTGTTGTGGCGAATCGAAATATGCCTGTTATGAAAATTAAATGCAGCTTCGTCAGTTAATAAAATAGACCAAAATATTTATGCGCAACAGATATTTGGAGAAACCGAATACAGAAGTTTAATCTTGGTGGATAATCGTCTTCTTGAATATTCTGCACCCTTTGAAAGTGGTACGAATGTAACAGTTGCTGGTTTAAAACTCTCCACGATGCAATGTATTAGACATGTTCTTGTGTTGTTCTTCGTCGGTTACTGGTGCCAACGTTTTCGTGCACTCACTGGTCTGCCACTGTCTGACACTCGTATGTTAAATGTTCCCGTAGCCCGCAGACGCTCATGTAATCTCTGAAGGTTTTCTTGCCTGGAAGATGTCTGTGAAGAAAATGATCCTCGTAGAGACATCTTGCTTCTGCTGCATTACATTTGGACATTCATTAAATCAAATGCATGTCTGTCATTTCCTCATTTGTATATTCCATTTTTATTATCACGTTAATGATATCGTCATTGTGGTAAATCTTCAATATATGACAAGTTAGTAAAATTTCTTTAATACATAAAAACGCCAATTTACCATCCTATATTCAAATATTAAGGCTTGTAGGACATATGTTTATATAAATTTTTCCCATTGCTTTGATGACCACTGTCCACTGTGCAAGCCAGGTCTTATATATATATATATATATATATATATATATATATATATATATATACCATATATATATATATATTTCCCTATATACCTCATATATATATATATATATATATATATATATATATATATATACTACACTCTCTCAGGAGTTTCTGAAATAATATTTCCTTTTAAGATTGTTATCTTTGATTTATTTTAGGCAACATTTCCTGACCTTTCCTAAACTGTCACGCAGCACATCATTAACTAAGTAAAGTGTAATTTTTAATCTAAAAATTAAAAAATGCACTTTTTTTTTTTTTTTTTTACAAATAATTTGTTCATTGACAGTAAGCTTCCTTTATATTTATTTTCTTATTATTTCTTAATGAGCAATTTTCATCAGGATCGCTATCACTTCTTTTTCAAGTTTGGGCAACAGCATTCCTTGGCATCCTTATTCAGAGTATATTCAATAATTCCTAGGGCTTTGTGAAATATTCAATGTGTAATTCAACACCAACTGATGAAGTTTCAGGAATGTAAAAGATGTCATTAAGTACCTTGTTTTCTAGTATCTTAATATTCTCAAGAGGAGATAATCCTGGAACGACTTATCTCCGGAACTACATAAATTAGCAGAAAATAGGTGGTAACTCCAGAGAGACAGCCGATTGGAAATGTTGTCTTTTGTTCAAGCTGATGCAGAAATACCCTTTAAAGCACATCTGCTTCGATTAACTCTGTTTTTTAAAAGCAGCAGCACTTCTGTAAGTAAATTGGTATATAAAACTAATTAATAATTTAGGTAATTAAATATTTAAAACTTTAAACAAATTAACGAAATAACACTGAACACGTTAGAAGTGATATATATATATATATGATATATATATATAGCTATTTATAAGTATATATATATATATATATATATATATATATATATATATATATATATATATATATATATATATATATATATATATATATATATATATATATATATATATATATGGCTATTTATAAGCGGTTGACTCCAGGAACGAAGATCAATAAAAAATGTAAAATAATTTCAACGATTTTAGGGTAAATACAATACATTAGTAAATGCTGGATTTTCAAATGTAATTTAATTAATAACAAAAAGTAAAAAGAAATTGATATATATTTTTTTTGTGCTTCACACGTATAGGCTTATAAAAATGAGTAAGCTTAGGCAATTTATTTCAGTTTAAATTTGATGAATGTACGTAAAGTTTGTAGAGACGCCATAATAATAAATTGATATTTGATATTTTTATATATTTTATTTTTTATCAGGGAGGGCCTTATTTCCTATCATCCCCACGTTCCTTGCTAAATCAGGGTGCCCCTCTCAGCTAGGCTCGCGGGTCCGTGGTGGAGTTTTTAAAAATAAAAATACTCCCATAAATTATAATAATAATCGAAAATAAAATAAAAATAAAAATAAAAGAACTTAGAAAAAATCAAATTCATATTAAAGTTAAATAATAATAATAATAATAATAATAATAATAATAATAATAATAATAATAATAATAATAATAATAATAATAATAATAATAATAATAATAATAATAATAATAATAATAATTTTGCTAATTTCTTAAAAATGTCATAATTACTAAAAATATTTTTTAATTTTATAAAAAATTTACCTAATAAATATTAAAATTCATAGATATATGCAAATAACGCTAATAATAGAAATTGCCACAATAAAGAAAATACTCGAAATTCGTTGTTTTTCTTATCAGAAAATTCCCCCTATATAAACGAGTCAAACTCTTATATATATATATATATATATATATATATATATATATATATATATATATATATATATATATATATATATATATGTATATATATATTTGTGAACATACGTAGTAGATATAAAACAACTATATCAAGTCCAAAATCAATATATCGATATGTATATATAATAATAATAATATATATATATATGTATATATAGATATGTATTTATAAAAAATAACAATATAATATCTATATATATATATAATAATATATATATATATATGTATATATATAATATATATATAATATATATATATATATATATATATATATATATATATATATATATATATATATATATATATATATATATATAATATATATAATATATATACTAAATAATAATAATATATATAATAATATATAATATAATAATAATATATATATATATAATATAATAATAATAATATATATGTATATATATATATATAATAATAATATAATAATAATAATAATATGTATATATCATATATATATATATATATATATATCTCATATATATATATATAATATATATATATATATACTATATATATATATATATATATATATATATATATTTATATATATATATATATATATATATATATATATATATATATATATATATAATATATATATATATATATATATATATATATATATATATATATATATATATTTTTTATATATAAATATATATAAGAATATATATATATATATATATATATATATATATATATATATATATATATATATAGCATATATATATATATATATATATATATATATGTATAATAACAATATATATAACTGCTATATCAATGTCATGTAATGTATACTTCTCATGGGTGAAATGATCCAGAATGGAGGTGAGATTGTGATTGACTGATATGGAAATTGTATAACAAAGCAATTGTAGAAGGCATAGTTCCGGAGGACGAGAGGAGAGTATAAATATAAGAGTGATAAGAGGAACTGTTCCGGAGGACTGGAGGAGAATATAAAGGTAAGAGTGATAAGAAGAACTGTAGAAACTGTATGAGAATTAGTTTATCGAGTGCAGTAGGGAAGATAAATGCTGATATTTTGGTTGTAAGAGTGCGTCGAGTGACTGAGGGATCGACTGTTGAAGAGCAAGTTGCATTTAGAAGTGGTAGAGGATGTAGAGATCAGATTTTTATATTGAAGCAAATGAGTTAGAAAATTTAGAAAAAAAGAGGAAAAATTATTTAGATTTAATGGACTTGCAACAGGCGTATGACAGGATTAGTAGGGAAGCACTGTGGCATATGTTAATGCTATATGGAGTTGATGGTAGGCTTTGAGTGGAATTAAAGGTATGTATGCTAATTGTGAAGCGTGTGTAAGAGTAATTGGAGTGGAGAGTGAATGGTTTAATATTAATGGTCGAGTGAAGAAAGGTTGTGTTATGTCTTTATTGGTATTTAATTTATATGTGGATGGGGGTGATAAAATAATTTAAGATAGGAGTGGTAGGGAAGGGCGTTAGATGATTGAGAATGGAAGAGAGCGGGGGTGCCCTGCGTATTGTATGAAGACGACTTGGGTTTGTGTGGTGAATCAGAATAAAGCTTGAGAGGACTGGTAGAGTGGTTTGAC
The DNA here is from genome assembly GCA_015478945.1 of Trachelipus rathkii. Taxonomy (NCBI): domain Eukaryota; kingdom Metazoa; phylum Arthropoda; class Malacostraca; order Isopoda; family Trachelipodidae; genus Trachelipus; species Trachelipus rathkii. The sequence continues at coordinate 13,257 of JABUQX010112929.1, read as the reverse complement.
AGATTGTGTAAAAGGAGGAATTTGAAAGTAAATGCAGATAGGAGCAAGGTAATGGCAGGTGAGGTGAATCCGCAGTGTAAATTCATGTTCGATGGTAGGCAACGTAGATCTGTTCAGATGGATAATCTTAGGGACGTGTTAGGCGAGAAGAATTGACAAAATAAGGAATGAGGGCATTATGGAGCTGCGTGGTGTGACAAATCGTGAATAGGAAAATAAATGAAAGTATATTAAGATGGGTTTGGTCATATGGAAGGGATGGATAGTTTGTTGGTTAAACGGGTGTAAAGTGGTGAAGTTTGTTGGGAAGTGACAGGCTGGGAGACCAAAGAAAAAGTGGACCGAGTTAGTAAAAGTGTGTTTGAAGGAATGGAACGTGAATATAGAACGTGAGAAGAATGGTGCATAATAGGAGTAAATGGTTGGATTTTGTGAGAGGGTATGGTTGTGGACCTGGCCCAGGGAATAAACTCTGACAATGACGAGATGCCACAGTGGGTAGCTGTCATGGTGTGTAAACTTCAGGGCGGATTTTAAGAGTGACGCTCATGTTGGGGGCTTTATCCTTCGACTCAGGTCATGGTCTCCTACTTTTCTCTGGGAAACCAATGGCAGCTGATTACATGTATGTATGTTATGTAACATGTATGTAAGTATGATATGTATGTATGTATGTATGTATGTATGTATGTATACATTATTATCTACCTCCTTTCCCCAGATTGGGGTGAGGTGCGTAGCATACACCGGAAACAAA
>JABUQX010112928.1:25000-30000 GCA_015478945.1 Trachelipus rathkii | reverse complement strand
AGTGTGCTGATTGCATTATCGAGGTGATTCTCTCTTGAATGAAAGCTTACATTTCATATTCTTTCCCATCAACTAAACTTAATAAATCTTTTTTAATTCTGCTTGTTCTCTTGCTATTGGGCTTTTTTCGGGCTGTTGATTTTTTTTGCTCCCAGTCACTGAAGAGAGTACAGAGTTTTTCATTTCTCCGCTTTTAACAAGGACTTTTACCATCGTTCTCGGGATTAATATAACTACACCAAGAAACCACTGCAACTTTGTCTCACTGTTTCTGGAGTTTTCTCATCCACCGAAATCGGAGAAAATATATATGCGTCAAAGTGATCCATATAAAAATGTTTCTATGCTGTCCTCCGTATAGGAGAAATGCAATAATTTTATTGGTTTCTTCTTACTTATCACAGCGTCTCTACATGTCTGACATTTTGAGAACAAGCAGAAAGTTGATTAACAGCACAAATCCAGATTTCCTTATTGCATTATCGTTTTTCTCTATGCCCTCCTTCGTAGTTTATATCGAGTGGACATACAACTACCGTTTTAAAACCTCCCGCTAAACTAACTCTCCTTCAAAACTTTGATTTCTAATCCCCTTAGACGATTCAGAAGCTATATCCTACGAACATTTCATAGAAAAATGTCCATAGCCTAACTCCACTTCCTATACAACTCATCTAGTGAGATGCTAAATCGATCTGTTAATTTCTTCTAAGATGGTTATCTCTCTGCTCTCGCACTTCATCCTCTCTCTCATTTCTCTCTCTCTCAATCATCTCTCTCTCTCTCTCTCATCTCTCCTCTCTCTCTCTCTTCTCTCTCTATCTCCTCTCTCTCTTCTCTCTCTCAATCCTTCTCTCTCTCACTACGCGCTATCTTCCTCTTCTCTACTCTCTCTATCATCTCTGAACTTCAATTACTAAGAAGGCGCACGGTATGGATTAGTATTCCTCCTGGTGGGTTTCATCAAGTTCTCGAGTGATTCTATGATCTAATAAGAGAGCTACCCCACGCCTATAGGTAAGTCCGAATCCACAGCGTCAAAGCAGAGCCAGAAAGAGAACTACCACTCACCGACCACAATATCATCTCGATCTTGCTTTAACTTACTGAGCGTGTAGAGAGGTTGGTTTCGAGTCTCATCTCTTTTAACGGGCCATGTCTCGCGAAACACATCAATGCTATTATGATAGAGGTGATCACCTGTATGGCTTTCTTATGAAGCAGCGTCGTGACATTAGTAATGTCTGCTCTGTTCGCGGATATTATCTGAGATTCTGTGAGCGCTTCTATGCAGCGTCTCTGCTTATTCGAGTGAGAGTTCTTGTATGCGCACTTGTGCATCTGACGAATATGAAGCTTTTTCACGATATGAGCGAGAGCACAGCTTGAGTTTCTCAACATTCTTCATATTTGAGAGCACTGCTTTTATCTTGATTTCCGTTTCACTTCTGATATCACAAAAGAAGCGCATTGTAGACGAGATCCATCGAGCATACGGTGCGTTTATTAAATCTATCTAACAAGATGGTCGTGCCTCAGCAGGGTTATCTTTTATCTATCCCCACTCTCTTCTCGCTTTTCGTAGATGACTTTCTCTCTATTACTTTATGTTATCCAGTTCTGTGCGATGACTCGCACCCTTAATTATATATTAATTTAACTTTCATTTTGACAGACCTACTTTAACGTCAATTAGATCAAGCTAAGATGGCGGCCTTGGAACGACTAACCTCTTATTTCTCTCTCGAATTTCTAATTAGGGTATTGAGAACAAAGTTGTTTTCAATGCGTCAAAAACTCAGTTCTTCTATCTTTCTTCTCGACATAATCTAAAACACCTTCTTTGAAAAAACAAAACATAAACCTTCTTCTGTATTTAATATTTTTTGTTGTTTCCTTATCTCGTGACCTTAATTGAAAGGATCACATTACTTCTCTTTCTAAACAAGCTTTTGACGGGTCTTCAGAATTTCTTCACGCCACCCCGGTTGCCAGCTCTTTATAGGATATCGTTCGGCCTTTCGTGTTATTAACTCGCCTGCTCTCTCTCTCTCTCTCTCTCTCTCTCTCTCTCTCTCTCTCTCTCTCTCTCTCTCTCTCTCTTCTCTCTCTCTCTTCTCTCTCTCTCTCTCTCTCTCTCTCTCTCTCTCTCTCTCTCTCAAAGTTTCATCCTTTCTCTATCCAACTCTCTGAACCCACACTTAACTGCTATGCTCAATCTTACATGTACTTACTGGTAAATTCTGGAACACACTTCCTTCATCTATCCCCCCCCAACTACCTTTGAATTACACACTTTCAAACGCCTTGTATATGGGCAATGTCGGCTCCCTTTAAAAATTGAATCAGCCTCAGGACTCTCCTCAAATACTGATGGAATTAAGTAGCCTTGGCCCTTTTGTTACGCAGGGAGATTATATTATATATATAATATATATAATATATATATATATATATATATATATATATATATATTATATATAATATATATATATACTATATATATATAAATATATTATATATATATATATATATATATATATATATATATATAAATATAAAAAATGTAATATAAAAGAAGATATACATTATATACATATAAATATACATATATATAATATATATATTATATATATATAAAATAAATCTATTATATAATATATATATATATATATATATAATATATATATATATATATATATATATATATATATATATATATATATATATTATATATTATATATATATATATATATATATATATATATATATATATATATATATATATATTATATATATATATAAATATATTATATATATATATATATATAATATATGTATATGTAGGCATATATATATATATATATAACGTACACCCTGGTTGGTAAAGGATAGATAGAGACCAATCTAATTTCACCGGAGTTTTGGAAAAAATTAAGAGCTAGGCAATGGGTTAGATGCAGGGGTGTCAAAGATATGGCCCGCTGGCAGGATACTTCCAGCGAAGGGTTCCTATCTTGCCCGCAGTTTGATTTAAATTTTCAAGAAAAAAAATCATTATTGTAGGACCTATTTTTCATTTTTAGTCAAAGATGTTCGTACAATCTGGCAACTCAAACGCATTGAGTCACCCCTATAGCGCTAGCAGAACTAGCAATCAGTTCATTGTTGCAAGTTTTTTCTTGTTATTGAGATGTGAAGTGGTTTAGTGAATCTTAGGTATGTTTCATAAGTTCATCCTCTTGCAAAATATTATAAACTTCTCTTAACCATATACCCCAATTTGTCAAAGCAAAGAAAGATTGATAGTGAATGCAGAACAGTAAAAAATCATGGAGAAATTTATATTTTTGTTTCGAATCGAATGGTTAGCCTACGTGTAATTTTTCACTGTCCCTGTAAAATTAGAAATATCCGTCCGAAAATATATATATATATTTTTTTTTATCAAATTAGTAAAATTTGACCTATCTATATACAATATTAAGAAAAGTATTACTATAACAATTCATTTTCGATTTCTATCGAGCTAAATTTACGCAAGCTCTAATCCGACCCGTGAAGTATACATAATATTGAAATCCGGATTCCGAAGCACAGCGAGGTTGTTACCACTGGGTTGGAACATTGAACAGAGAGTTGCGCAGATACTGTATGGAAAGACGTGTAGTACCAGTCCTTCCAAATGAATTAGGAATACGTCCACAAAGTTCAAAAGAGCAGTGTGCCATTGTAAAAGCGATACTTTATAGGGATTGGGGTCGCAATTTAAAGGGCTGAAATAGATAGGAGAGAGTTAGTGAAGGTGAGGATAGTTGATAAGCTGTAAAGTCTTGTATTCAAACATTTCAGGAAGTGCTGCATTAGAAGAACCAACTCAAATGTGTAATGCATACTCCATACAAGGGCGAAGGAGAACTCTATAAAGAGCTAGCAACTTTGGGATTATGATGAAATTCCGAAGGCATTTCAGAATCTTTAATTACTTAGAGCTTGTTTAGTAGAGAAAGATGTGATCTGCCCACAAAAGATCGAGAGTAAAAGAGACATCAAAATTATTAAGAACATACAAAGGTTTGAGTTGTATGCTTTCAAAGATGCTATAATCGCATGGAAGATTGCGTTGAGTAAATAGCTGAAGCAACTGAGCTTTTGAGGAATTGAAAACAACATACGTTTTTTATGTCATTATTAAGAAATATAAGAAATTCCAAAAGTCAGTTGCTCCAAGGACACCCTCCTAACATCAGTTATCTGCAGTATGGAAGACGTCATTCAAATTTAAAGAAATAATGAAGCGTGTACTCATCAACATAGGAGTGGATAGATAATGAAATAACAGATAGAAGATAATTATTAGTGAAAATTAAATATTTATTAGGTTATGACACAACCTTGAGGAACATCATTAAAATTAGATTTAAAGGATAAACCTTTTGTCAATAATAGATACCTAAAGAGGAAACTTTACGAACCAAAGTATTGATTTGATCAAGTTTAAAAGATGTTTAAAGGATGTTTCAGTCTAGTAACAGATATAAGATTAAGAAATGTTTAAAAAATAATCATTTGAAAATAATTTATTTATTATTTTAATTATTTTCATAAAACATCAAAAAAGGAAATATTTATTTTACTGTTTCTCAACAACTTCATATAGTGAACAACAGTGTTCAATATTATTTTGTTTTTATTTTCTTCCTATCTAGTCTCAAGTCAACTGTTTTACATCTATTACGAACATATACTTTTTTTTTTCATTTTCTTAAAATTATTTGGGAAAATTTTTAATCATTCCATTTCGTTCAATGTATCGTAATTTTTTTTTTTTTTCAAAAACTGTAAAATATTTCAGCAGATTTATTTACTGTGACTTCTTATCAAAGGAGAAATATATAAATATACAAATTCATATATATATATATATATATATATATATATATATATATATATATATAATATATATATATATATATATATATATATATATATATATATAT
>JABUQX010112928.1:12500-20000 GCA_015478945.1 Trachelipus rathkii | reverse complement strand
AAGCTGATAGTTATTAACGCATTCCTGTATACTGCATTATAGGGGAAACCGCATGTTTCGGTGTAAATATCATAGATTACACCATATGCTATACGTATTAAGTCCTCAAGTATGTCAACATCGTTAAGGTGCGATGTTAATTCGTTTTTTATTTTAAGCAATGCTGTAATATTTTCAGATGTTCGAACTGTGAAACCTATACACGTACGCATGAAGGTTTCACAATCGATGGGTTTCCAATAGTTGCGTACATCAAGGGTTTTAATACCGTCACATGATGAGAACGCAGCGTCTATTCTATTATCACCTCTCACACTGTCACCTCTGATAGATATTTCACTACTCATCGAACCATTGGATAACATACCCTTATCCTCTAGCCATGCAGCAGCGATGTCGATAATCTTGATGAATCCATCAGCACAAACGAATAAAGGTCTATTATTTGAACCTCCGGCAGGAATACAAGCAATGATCGGTATTCCATCGGTTGACGATAAATATAAAATGACACATCGTTGGAAAATAACGAAGCTCTTGTGAAAGATATTAACAACAATTGTAGAGATGAGGGGAGATGTCATCGCACCAGTACAGCGAAAAAATGTCCTACTGAAGGAAATCGTATGCGTAAAACAACCCTTTATAGTAAAATGAGATTCTTCTTTCAGCCAATTCAGAAGAAAGTAAAACAAGAATACAATGCACGAACGAACCATATCAGTTCAAAAAAGGTAATATATTCTCATATGTTGGATCTCACAACAATTACAATAAACAGGTTCACTATGGTAATATATGTATACAAAGGAGATCTATACAGTCAAATTGACATGAAATGAGCTTATCCAAAACAAAAAACAAAACAAAAACAATAATAATAATAATAATAATCAATGTTCATCACATACATATAGTTTTTACATAGGCTTAAGATCTAAAAACGCTAAATCTTTACATTGAAAACCAATCATTTTCGTCGTTATATCTAATATATTTTTTCACTTCATCGATACCATCATTGAGTACATATGTTAAAAGTTCACGTTCAGACACTAAAATATGTTTACTCGATAGATCCTTGTGGTAAGCACTTTCATTCCATTGTTTTCTAAATAGATAGATGAGTTTCTGTACCTCTATAGAATTTAAGAAGCGTTCAATGATAGTCTCAGAATCATCAACCAGCGTTTTCTTGAATGAGCAATATTCCTGATACAACATGTAATGCGCAACAGTTACATAATCAGACAGCATTTCCGATTTCTTAGTTTGCGTTATTACCATCCTACAAACCTCCGACAGATATTTTATCGGTTTTAATCCAGAAATATAGATTCTACGAGCCGTAGGTTTAAATACACCTGTGTCATTACACATCTTCCATACTCGAACCTCCAATCGGTGTTGTGAAATTATTCCCTTAGAAAAAGAGATAGTAAGATGACTAACTTTATGACATCCTCTTCTAGCAATAATCGTTTCCGGTGATTCTACTAAAACGTTGGTAGAGTCAGAGTACTCCTTAACCCATTCTGCAGCGTGACATATACAGAGTAGTTCATCTGTACTCATAAAAATACGTTTGTTACTGCGGTATACAGATTGATTAATACATGTGAAAAAATCAGAACCATCGGGGTTTCTTTTATATAAGATTGAAACCCCACACCCTGGGATCTTGATTACCCTTTGTATAATCTTTTGTATAGGGGTATATCTGTTAAGACGCTGCATATTGTTCACTTAATGAAAATAGAACACTTTTTAAACGGAGCACAACCTCCTAATGCTTTCAAGTCCACTACGATTATGACGTTAAAACAAGCATCATGAGAAAAGATATTATAAAATTAAGGATACAAACACAAGCCTAACAGGAAGGCTAAACCTGTTTTACATTCACTTTTAGGCCTTACGCTCCGTTCGTTTTTTGTTTGTATTTCATGTTTCATTCAACGCTATCACATTGGGCAAACTAATAAACGCTAATTGGACCTAAGAACATAGCATATCTAACTTACGAATAAACAGTTTTCATTAACAAAGTTCGTTACTCATCTACGGTAAATAACTAACACCATTCTTAAAACTCAACCTACCCCGATCCCTTTTCGAAACATTACGCAATACCTTCAAATCCCGAGGCTCACCCTGCATACTTATCATTAGGGTTGCCTTTATCTTTATACAAAAGCTCTCCCAAAGGCGCTCACGCATCAACATAATCTCATTCTTTATGATACATAACCGAACAATTTTATCCTGACATAGCATAAAAATAAGTTCTTTGAATAAAATATCACAGTAAAGCGTAATAGTTTACTGATTTTAAAGCAGTAAATCAGTAAATCAGTAAATCAAACCACCCACCCCTGCAGTCCTCTACCAGTCCCACCTGCCTGTGATCTATTGAACTATTGATTCAGGTCATATTTCGAGTAACATTTTGGAAAACATAACATAAAATAAGTTCTTTATATACTAACCTACGAATATATGCTTAACCAACAAAGTTTTAGCATCAGTAAAGCTAACAAATCATAATCGCGACTAGGAATATAGTGTACAAATGCAAACCTAACATACCTCACGTATGAATAATCAGCTAACATCCTGAAAAATTCCCTACTGATCAAGGTAAAGTAGCTAACAGGTCATACAATACTCGATATGTTCCCACTTTTCGAGCATATTAGCAACAGGTAAAGCCGTATTATCTAACAAAATCCCTTAACAAAGTGATCAATCTATCAAAGATACCACCATCTTGAACTATGAATTGACACTATCTTCATCAAAGTGTCACTCGTTTCGAGTATAACATCATTTGACCTGTGAATAAACGTAGACATTAGCAAAAGTCTTACGAATAAACAGTTTTCATTAACCAAGAGTATCTAAAGCAACACATTACTCCAAGAGAAATCCCTGGGGGATGCGCCCCTTGAAAGGGTGTGAATCCGGCGAGGCGGGATCCCCCCGAAGGGGGGTAAGCGGGCGGAGGCCTCCTTACCCCCCCGCGGAGGGGAAGCCCGCTTACACCCCTTCGGGGTGATCCCCCTCGCAGGATTCACACCCTTTCAAGGGGCGCATCCCCCTGGGTTTTCTCTCGGAAGGTAATGTGTTGCTTTAGATACTCTTGGTTAATGAAAACTGTTTATTCGTAAGTTAGGTACGTTATGTTAAATATTACTATGACAATGTGAAAATAACGATTTCGTAGAACTCGGTTGAAGATAGTGTCAATTCATAGTTCAAGATGGTGGTATCTTTGATAGATTGATCACTTTGTTAAGGGATTTTGTTAGATAATACGGCTTTACCTGTTGCTAATATGCTCGAAAAGTGGGAACATATCGAGTATTGTATGACCTGTTTAGCCTACTTTACCTTGATCCAGTGGGAATTTTTCAGGATGGTTAGCTGATTATCATACCGTGAGGTATGTTAGGTTGCATTTGTACACTATATTCCTAGTCGCGATTATGATTTGTAGCTTTATTGATGCTAAAACTTTGGTGGTTAAGCATATATTCGTAGGTTAGTATAAAAGAACTTATTTTTATGTAGTGTTTTGTCCAAAAATGATAACTCGAAATATGACTGAATCAATAGTTATAGATCACAGGCGGATGGGACGGGTAGGGGACTGCAGGGATGGGTGGTTTGATTTTACTGATTTTACTGATTTACCTGTTTTAAAAATCAGTAAACTATTACGCTTTACTGTGATATTTTTATTCAAAAGAACTTTTTTTTATGCTATGGTCAGGATATAAATTGTTCGGTTATGTATCATAAAGAATGAGATTATGTTGATGCGTGAGCGCCTTTGGGAGAGCTTTTGTATAAAGATAAAGGCAACCCTAATGATAAGTATGCAGGGTGAGCCTCGGGATTTGAAGGTATTGCGTAATGTTTCGAAAAGGGATCGGGGTAGGTTGAGTTTTAAGAATGGTGTTAGTTATTTACCGTAGATGAGTAATGAACTTTGTTAATGAAAACTGTTTATTCGTAAGTTAGATATGCTATGTTCTTAGGTCCAATTAGCGTTTATTAGTTTGCCCAATGTGATAGCGTTGAATGAAACATGAAATACAAACATAAAACGAACGGAGCGTAAGGCCTAAAAGTGAATGTAAAACAGGTTTAGCCTTCCTGTTAGGCTTGTGTTTGTATCCTTAATTTTATAATATCTTTTCTCATGATGCTTGTTTTAACGTCATAATCGTAGTGGACTTGAAAGCATTAGGAGGTTGTGCTCCGTTTAAAAAGTGTTCTATTTTCATTAAGTGAACAATATGCAGCGTCTTAACAGATATACCCCTATACAAAAGATTATACAAAGGGTAATCAAGATCCCAGGGTGTGGGGTTTCAATCTTATATAAAAGAAACCCCGATGGTTCTGATTTTTTCACATGTATTAATCAATCTGTATACCGCAGTAACAAACGTATTTTTATGAGTACAGATGAACTACTCTGTATATGTCGTCATGCTGCAGAATGGGTTAAGGAGTACTCTGACTCTACCAACGTTTTAGTAGAATCACCGGAAACGATTATTGCTAGAAGAGGATGTCATAAAGTTAGTCATCTTACTATCTCTTTTTCGTAGGGAATAAAATTTCACAACACCGTATTGCGAAGGTTCGAGTAATGGAAGATGTGTAATGGACACAGGTTGTATTTAACCTACGCTCGTTAGGAAAATTCTTATATTTCTGGATTAAAAACGATAAAAATCTGTCGGAGGTTTGTACGGATGCGTAATTAACGCAAACTAAGGAAATCGGAAATGCTGTTCTATTATTGTAAACTGTTGCGATACATGTTGTATCAGGAATATTGCTCATTCAAGAAAACGCTGGCCGATGATCCTGAGATTATCATTGAACGCTTCTTAAATTCTATAGAGCTACAGAAACTCATCTATCTATTTAGAAAACAATGGAATGAAAGTGCTTACCACAAGGATCTATCGAGTAAACATATTTTAGTGTCTGAACGTGAACTTTTAACATATGTACTCAATGATGGTATCGATGAAGTGAAAAAATATATTAGATATAACGACGAAAAATGATTGGTTTTCAATGTAAAGATTTAGCGTTTTTAGATCTAGCCTATGTAAAAACTATATGTATGTGATGATATTATTGATTATTATTATTTATTATTATTTTTTGTTTTGTTTTTTGTTAATATATGATATGAGTTTTGATGAATAGATCTCCTTTGTAACATATATTACCATAGCTGAACCTGTTTATTGTTATTGTGTTGTTTTTGTCTAACGAGTAATATATACCTTTGAAACTGATATGCGTTCGTTTCGTGCATTGTATCTTGCTTTAACTTTCTTCTTGAGGGTGGCTGAAAGAGATCTCATTACCTATAAGGGGTTGTCTTACGCATACGATTCTTCAGTTAGGACATTTTTTCGCCTGTACTGGTGTCGATGACATCTCCCCGCCATCTTCTACATCTGTTGTTAATATCTTCACAAGGAGCTTCGTAATATCCAACGATGTGTCATTTATTATTTAATCGTTCACCGAACGGAGAGCGATACATTGCTTGTATTCCTGCGAGAGTTCTTTCAAATAATAGACCTTTATTCGTTTGTGCTGAAGGATTCATCAAGATTACGACATCGCTGCGGCATGGCTAGAGGATAAGTGTGTGTTATCCAATGGCGCCGATGAGTTAGTGAATATCTTTCAGAGGTGCAGTGTGAGAGTGGATAATAGAATAGACGCTCGTTCTCATCATGTGACGGTATTAAAACCCTTGATGTAAGCAACTATTGGAAACCCATCGATGGTGAAACCTTCAATGCGTACGTGTATAGGTTTCACGTTTCGAACATCTGATAGGATTACAACAGCTGCTTAAAGTAAATGACAACATCAGCATCTCTCCTGACAATGTATCTTACTGAGACTTAATACGTAAGCATATGTGTAATCTATGATTATTTACACCGGAACATGCGGTTCCCCTATAATTGCAGTATACAGCGAATGCGTTAATAACCTATCAGCTGGATGAGTTTTACTTCTCTCTTGTATGAGAGAATGATTGCTGCTGATCAAAATACGCCGAAAATGGTTTAGTGCAGCTGAAGGCATTTATACTTACAGATCCTTTCAAAGGATGTTGAATCTTTAGAGAGATATATATGGGTTTTACCCAACTTGAATCCTATGTTCGCCTGATCAGATGAATTAATATATTTAAAATTAAATTTATATTTTTATGTATTTATATGTTTTTTATGTATTTATAGATGACACTCAATTCAGCAAAGATTATTATGTTATAAAAATGAAGACTTTGCTGAGGTTCCCTCTTATGTTCGATTTATTGACTAACATTGTTGATGGAGGCTGTTTATTCGTCTGGTTGTTGGGTGCTAAGTACGTCATGTTCATAGTTTAGCTTTTACAGAGAGTAAAACGTTACTTTGTTTGTCTTTTAACCATTAGGTATTATGCTGGTTAGGTAAGGTTATGGCGTAAATTTTTTGTTAATTATTACTATGTTAATGTTAATTAAAGTATGATATGGATTATGTTTTTGTGAGCCTTCGTTAGTTACTTTTACTGTTGCATATAAGTTTGGCCTTGATATGCTATTTGTTAGTTGCTTTTACGTAGTGTTTAAGTGTTGGAAACTTTGTTAATGTTGACTGTTTTTTCGTGTTTAAGGTATGGTGTTATGTTTGTCTTTTGGCATTATTTTCTTAGTTCAGTTGATCTATGTTTAGCTTTATTATATGTGAAAACTTATTATGTTTAGCTTACTTTTCGCTGGTCTGTATGATAATTAACCATTGTTTATGATAAATTTTTTGCTAAATGTTACTGTGTTAGTGTAGGATTAACGTTAATATATCAGAGATATGCTTGAAAAAGAATAAGTTACGTTTTGCATACCATGTTATTTGCTTTACTGGTGTTAAGTGTGGATCTTTGTTAATGTTAACCATTTATTCCTGCTTAAGATGTGTTAATGTTGTCTTTGGGCATTATTTTCTAGTTTAGATGATGCTGTGTTTAGCTTTATTAATGTGAATAAAAAATCACGTTGACATATATTGATTGATCTTTGCTATAAAGAACTTGAATTTATGTTATGTTTATATCCAAAATGATACTTCAAATGTGACCTGATCAATAGATCAATAGATCAATAGATCAAGATGGTCAGGAAGGTGACAGGAAGGTAGATGGATGGTGTTTGATTTAGTGATTTACTGTTTAGCCGGGTATGTAAACGTTACAATTTTAGTAAAAAATATGACCTTAATCAAGAGATTCAATAAGATCATAGTGGCAGGTGACAGGAAGGTAGATGGTTGGTGTTTGATTTAGTGATTTAGTGCTTTAGGGTATGTAAAAACGTAAATTTGTAAGTTATAAAACATAAAAAGAATAGAAGAAATTTATTTATTTTTTATTTATTTATTTATTTTTATTTTTATTTATTTC